>JAXGGA010012186.1:0-39622 GCA_038373865.1 Uloborus plumipes | reverse complement strand
AAGTTCTTTTTCATCACAAGAAAGGCTCCTGCTCACACCTCAGTGGTTTCAATAGCTAAAATTCACGAGTTAAGGCTTGAAATCATTGAACACCCTCCCTACTCATCAGACCTGGCCCCAAGCGACCCTTTCTTGGCCCCTAAGCTGAAATAAGCACTGGGAAGACAAAGGTTTTCTTCAAATGAGGAGGTCATAAACTTTGTCAACAGCTTTTTTGAGGACACATTTTCATCAATACTTTTGGATGGGTTAAAAGGATGGGAGCATTACTGGATGACGTGTGTGGACTTACAAAGAGACTATGTCAAAAAGTAACAGCCAGTTTGGACGATAAAAATATTTTATATATGTTAGGTCGGAAACTTTTCAGACAGCCCTCGTATAGTTCGAAAATTTTACTTCTGCGAGAAAAAACACAACGAGAATTACATTTACAACGAATACACAGCATAGTGGCTATAACAGAAAAGTACTAAAGATAAAGTAATGTGGAAATGTTACATGAATTTTTTAAATAAGAGATAGTTCCCCCTAAAATATGAGCTATTACTATTACCCAGATACCCATTTAGCTACTTATTAATAGAATCTGTATATTAATCTATATACATAAAAGACTACTTTTGAAAACGTATGTCCGGGGTAATCTTCCAAACTACTGGACCGATTTTAACCATTTTTTCACCGTAGATAGCTACAGTAACAGGGAACAGGATAAGCTATAATTTATTTCTAAAAAGCTTAGTTCAAAAAAGTTATTATGGAAAACAGTTAATTTTATGTCATTTCCCCATTAAATGATTAAATTTTCAACCCATTGTTGCAAAAATTTGGTGCCATGCAGCAACAATATTGATTGTAATCATATTGAAAATTTTGAACCAAGGCTTCTCTGGAGTAAGTATGGAATTTATTGCCTTCTAAGGATTTTTATATTTATCTGAGCCAACAATCGCTAACGGGTGAAATTAAAAAAAATTGATTTTGGCAATAGTTAGAGAATAGAAAGTGTTTATAGTCAAAAAAATTTCTAAATTAGGTACATAAGATGTTTTCACCTCATCAATGTTGTCACGAGGATAGAAACTAATAATGGGACTTATTTAACGAGCAATATTTGGAAATGGTTAATTTCAGTGCGATTGATACTGTAAATATATATTTATTTTAATATACCAAGCTTATAACATTTCCTATTTACTCAAACATTATTTGTAGCTTGCTATTTTTTTTTAGCTTGCATTATTTTATTTATAGTTTATCCATAACATAGCCATTGTTTACAGAAGTAGCCATTATGTTTATAGATATGCACTTTAGTGTTGGGAAATTTATGAATGAGTTTCACTAAACCACCCTACACCCACAGAAACCCGGGCAGGGCCGGGTACCCGGCTAGTAGAATTATAAATACTGATAATCTCTTTTATCGGTTATACTTTGAAATGAAATTTCTTCTCTACCAATTAAACAACTACAGACTAACCTGCATTTTAGTCATGAAGTAATTTAATTCATAAGAATTAATAAACAGCCCAACCGGTAATTACAAATTAATACTCTCCGAAATTTAAAAAGAAAAACACCAAAGGAGCACAGGTTCGAAGGCGCAAAGACGCATAGCCCAGAGGAAAATGTTTTTTTTTTTTTGGTTAAAGGTCTTCCTTCCAGACTACCTATTACCTCTGGGGGCCGGTGGGGGCAATGAATCAAAGTGAATTATAGCACATTATTAATTATAATCTCCTGCAGCAAACTTTTATAGACTGTTTCATTCGCTTTTCGAATTAAAAAGGAGGGAGGAGGCGGGGGAGAGGGCACTCAAGTCAACTAGATTCGAGGGTGCAATGATACAAAGGCCGGAGGGCGCTCACTTTGGATTAAGATCCCCCCCCCCCTTCTCCGACTGGACTGCCTTGTTTCATACCCTCCGAAAGTAAGGTGGAAGAAAACGAAGGCGCACAGGTTCGAGGGCGCAAGGGCGTACAACCTGGAAGGCGCTGTATTTTTTTTTTTTTTTGGCAAAGATCCCCCTTTCCGACAACCTATCACGTCTGGGGTGCAATAAATAAAAGTTAATTATAACAGGTACATTACTGAGAATAACCATCTTCAATTTTTTATAGATTGCTTTTCGTGCTTCGAACGTAAAGATTAAAAGAAAGGGGGGGGGGGAGCTTTGTTCACGACGCAAGGACGCACAGACCTGAGGGAGCAGACTTTGAATGAGATCCACCTGAAAAACTACCTATCACTTCTGGGGTACAATAAGAACCGCCTTCAGATAACGCTTATTGACTACTTTACATGTTTCAAACCGGAAAAAAGTAAAAAATAAGTAATTAACTAAACTTGAAGGCGCACTAGCAGTGTGGGGGGGAGGTACTGTTCAAACTGTTAGGGGTTGCTTGCAAACCTTTAAAATTAAAAAAATAATAATAATAATAAATAAAATAAAAAAAACCGAAAGAACACACGTTTTGTGGGCGCAAGGGCGCACAGGACGGAGGGCGCACCTGCCCGCGGGCAGGTGGCCACTACGGCCAGTCCGCCTCTGCTCAGAACTAATGGCAAATGCACTTATTATACATCAACATGCAATATAGTTTAGCCTTTAGTAATAATAATGGTTTTTAACATATTACTTTTACGTTTGTAAAGAACGTGAATTTTATCTTTGACTCACAAAGGGACCTTACAGGTTATCACTCGCCGATTTTGATGAGTTTTATATATTATGTAGAGGGACCCATCCTAAGTATTTTAGCAAAAATATATTCCTCAATGCGCCTTAGTTTTTGAAATATAACGATCCAAAGTTCAGCTCGAAGTTGTGACAGAGGTACGGTTGAGCAGTGGGCACAACAGCGGCCGTAGCCCAGTGAGCAAGGTCCCCCACTCCGACCGCTGGAGGTCTGGGGATCGAGTCCCGTGAATTAACAATATTAAAAATTGAAAAAAAAAAAATCTTTTCTAAATGAATAAATAAATAAAATAAAAATGAATAATTAAACGATTTTCCATTAACTATCGAATTTTTTTCGATATTGAAGAAAAAAAAAATACGTCACGGGACTCCATCCCCTGACCTCCAGCGGTCGAAGTGGGGGATCTTGCTCACTGGGCTACGGCCGCTGTTGTGACCACTGCTCAACCGTACCTCTATAATAACTTCGAGCTGAACTTTGGATCGTTATATCTCGGAAACTAAGCCGCATTGGGGCATATATTTTTGCTGAAATACTTAGGGTGGGTCCCTCTACATAATATATAAAACTCATCAAAACAGGTGAGTGACAACCTGTAAGTTCCCCTTGTCAGAGTTACATACCTACAAACAAACAAACAAAAAACAAACAAACCCACATGTGAAACTAATAAAAGCGTATTAAAAAGGAAGAAATTTAGCGTCCCTGGGCTCTAAGTACAGCCCTGAATAAACTATGGCATTATTTTGGTACTTAAATAATTTAAGCGTTAGAAGAAATCAATTTAGTTACATTTTTGTTAATAAATTAAGCTAATTTTCTAAACTGTTACGTTTAAAAAAAGTTACTTAACAGGTGTATTTATCATATCGTGATAAGCTTATTAGTAAAATTGAGCTACATAATTAAGCTGCATTGAATTTGTGAATTGCTGGAAACATTAAATCTGTACTATTAGTCTAGTCAATAAAGGATTTGAAAAAACACTAAAACATGCAGTTTTAAAAATTGACCACACAGGTACAGGAAGGGCTCCTGATGAACATACTAAAAGTCCCCAGTGGTGAGGGGGAGGCCGCAGCGCCACCTGGTGCTTTATGGGTGATTTTTCAATTTTTGTCTTATATCTCAAAAACTATTGACTAGCGAGAAAAAATGTCAATTAATAAATTGAAAAGCATAAAATTATCTTTAAAATGCTTTTTTTGTTTTTATTATAGCTATAATAGTTACCGAGATATTGAACTTCAAAGTTTGTCATTTTTTGAGAAAACGACTATTTTTCCCCTCTTTTCTATTTTTGGAGCCGCCTCAGTGATTAATTTGATATTATTCTTTTCTTTTTTCGACCTGAAGTAGTACAGGTCATTAAGGTGATTTGATTTCTTGAAACGGGGAGGCAGGTTGGGGAGGAAGGAGGCGAGGAATTAAGGGAAGACAAAACTATGTGCAAGTGTACTTTTCACTATTTTTCCCTCTACCATAGTTCAGCAAACGAAGGCCCAAAATGTTTTATTAATAGCTTTGACTCCAAGTAATAATAATATTCTTTTCTTCAAACCAGGCAAAGATAAAGTGAACAC
This sequence comes from Uloborus plumipes, assembly GCA_038373865.1. NCBI lineage: Eukaryota > Metazoa > Arthropoda > Arachnida > Araneae > Uloboridae > Uloborus > Uloborus plumipes. The sequence goes on along the minus strand of JAXGGA010012186.1, from coordinate 35,331 downwards.
CAAAATTTTTTATTCACAAGAATTACAAAACACTTGCAAGTTCAAAGATCAAATTCTCTTCCTCCATGCTTTCTCCGGCTGTGACACAACATCAACTGCATATAACAAAGGCAAAGCCAAATTCATAAAGCTGTTACAAAAAAATCAATCATTGAGCTACGTTCCGAAAGTGTTCTCAAACCCCCTTTCTACCCCAGAGCAGGTAGCGGAGGCAGGCCAATCATTTTTCTTAGCCTTATATGGGGCTCCAGTAAATATAACTTCTCTGAATGAACAGAGATTTATATCTTTTCAGAGAGCAGCAAGAAAAATAAAACCTGATCTTGCTTCCTTCCCACTTACTAAAGATGTCGCAAAATTTAATTCATTAAGAGTTTATCACCAGATTCAAAAGTGGTCGGGGAGATTACTTCCACCCGATGCCTGGGGATGGAAAAAAGCAGGTACATCATGGAAACCTATAACAACTTCAAGGCTTCCAGCTCCTGACTCCATTCTCTCCATGATTTTTTGTTCATGCACAAAAGGATGTGGTGCAAGATGCGGCTGCAGAAAATCAAGGATAAACTGCAGCATTTAAACTGCCAGGGTATCTGCCTTAAAGGTTCAAAATTAGATATCGCATTAGATGAACAGTGAGACGACGAAAGTATCCATTTAACTTGAGTACAATGTCATTTTCATGTTAGTTTATATTTATTCTACATCTGTTGACTTTCATTATTTTATTTGCATTATTCTATTTTTTTAATGTTTGGACTTTTTAATCATTATTTTTATTATTTATCCTTTTTGCAGAAGGGTATACGTTTTATTTATAACATGATTTAAGGTCTTCTTGGACCTTAGTTGACTTAAATAGCACAGCACTATCGAAATTTAAGAAAAAAGTGATTGATATGCCTTTTGCAGTCCCAAAAAATAAAGAAAGAAGAAAAGAAAAAGATATAGGTTTTCAAAATCTCACGAGTTTAGAACTTTAATGTCAAGTCTATTCCATCTATTTCAGTTACAAAATACTAATTCATTCTTTATTCTTTTTAAAGGTATTTTTATGTTCTTTAATTTACCAATTAATGATTTTGCTGGCGAATGCATAGTTTTTGGGATATAAGACGAACACTGAAAAAAACGCACCCAAAATCCCTGGTGGCGCTGTGACATCACCCCCTACCACCGAGGACTTTTAGAACGTTCATCAAAAGCCCGTTTTGCACGTGTGTGCCAATTTTTAAAACTATATTATTTTTTTTTTTTTCGCCCTTATTTTGGGCCTTCGTTTGCTGAACTATGGTAGAGGGAAAAATAGTGAAAAGTACACTTGCACATAGTTTTGTCTTCCCTTCATTCCTCGCCTCCTTCCTCCCCAACCTGCCTCCCCGTTTCAAGAAATCAAATGACCTTAATCAATTCGACCCGTACTACTTCAGGTCGAAAAAAGAAAAGAATAATATCAAATTAATCACTGAGGCGGCTCCAAAAATAGAAAAGAGGGGGAAAATAGTCGTTTTCTCAAAAAATGACAAAATTTGAAGTTCAATATCTCGGCAACTATTATAGCTATAATAAAAACAAAAAACGCGTTTTAAAGATAATTTTATGCTCTTTAATTTATTAATTGACATTTTTTCTCGAAAGTCAATAGTTTTTGAGATATAAGGCGAAAACTGAAAAATCACCCATAAAACACCAGGTGGCGCTGCGAGCTCCCCCCTCACCACCGGGGACTTTTAGTATGTTCATCAGGAGACCTTCCTGTACCTGTGTGCCAATTTTTAAAACTGCATGTTTTTTTGTTTTTTTCACCCTAATTTTGACCTTCGTTTACTAGACTATATGCACTTAGTGTCATTTAGGAACGGCTATATTTTGGACTGGAAACATTTTGGACCGGCGACCTTTCGGACCGGCGTTATTTTGGACCGGCGACATTTTGGCCCGGCGACCTTTTTGACCGGCGACATTTTGGCCCGGCGACATTTTGGACTGGCGACATTTTGGCCCGGCGACATTTTGGACTGGCGACATTTTGGACCGGCGACATTCTGGCCCGGCGACATTTTTGACTGGCGAAATTTTGGCCCGGCGACATTTTGGCCCGGCGACATTCTGGCCCGGCGACATTTTGGGCAGACGATATTTTGGACCGGCGACATTTTGGCCCGCGACATTTTAGCCAGCGACATTTTGGCTCGGCGACATTTTTGCCGCGACATTTTGGCCCGCGACATTTCGGCCGCGACATTTTGACCCCAAACCGTTACGACACTCCTCCTATCCCTGGAAAGTAAAATCTGGCTATGCAATTGAAATTGACAGCAATGATCATTCAGTTGCAGTTTCTTTCGAACCAAACTTCATTATCCGTTTGATATATGGTATACTGCTAAAAAGTATCAAAAGTTGTTTTCAAATTCCTTTATTGTATCAGGTTTTATATTATTTCGAGCTTTACAAGCTTACAAAGAGCCTCAAGTTACTCAAGTCATCCGAAGTAACTGACTGAAATGGCTCGGACATATCTGGAGAAGCCCTGAAAACAACCCCACTAGAATATACACTTTCAAAGATCCTATGGGGTAGCGTACCAGGAGAAGACCACCAACAAGGTGGCTAGATGATACTAAAAAGGACAATCAAATTTTAAGAATTAACAAGAAGTTCTGTCAAGAACTAAACGAGCCTACTTTCCCGTACACCGACATCGGCATTGTAGCATCTGATCAATATTCTCTTGATTATCTGAAACTGAAAATTATGTCAAACATACCTCTATAGCACTTAAAGCTGATTTCTAAAAGCAAAATATACCCCTCTCATCAGATGAAATAGACACGTAAAAATTAAATAAACGAGTTAATTAAGTTTTGTCGCACCTTTTAAAAAATGTAACTGTTATAGTTCTTCCGTAGAAAAATTCCACAATCGTTTTCAAAAGAAAAAAAAAATAAATAAAATAAAAGTACAAAGAACTTCAAAACACATTTTATCAAAGAAAGAAAAAAAAACCTCGTTCGTTAATAAAGTGTCTTGAATTTCATTTTTAATCCGTTGCCAGTTGTTAAATATAAATAAAGAATAAAATGCTCTCGTGAATAATAAATTTTTGTTAGCAAAAAAAAATCGTCTGCCAAAAAAAATCATAATAATAATAAATTAAACAAAACAAATAAATAAATAAACAAAAAATCGTCTGCCCAGTCAGTCATTTTTTTCTGAGCCTGCATTTCCGCCATGTTTGCGGAGTCGGAGTCGGAATCAGAGTCCTCACAGAAGATTATTCAGAAAAGTACTTTACAATACATTATTTATCAAAATCATTTTCTTACAAAGTTAGTTTGAAGGAAATCCGCCTTGAAGTTCAGAATCAACATTCATTTTAAATTTTCCAGTAGGCGCTCATGTTAAATTTTTTTCTGAACTGTTCATCATTGAACGAAAAATGGTTCAAATTGAAAAGTGAAATATGGGAATGAGCCTCTACGAGATCTTTCGAACAAAAAAAGTTTATTCAATTCTGACGGTTCATTTAAAAGTTATTAGGTGGAGAAAGGTTGCTTGAACGGTTCAATGTTGAACGAAAAAATGTTCAAATTGAAAATTTAAATACGGTAATGAAGTATCCTTGCCGAGATCTTTCGAACAAAAAAAAGTTTGTTTAAATCGGACTGTTCACTCAAAAGTTATTAGGGGTGAGAGCTTATTTGAACGGTTCAATGTTGAACGAAAAATTGTTCAAATTGAAAATTTAAAAACGGGAATGAAGTATTCTTGATAAGATCTTTCGAACAAAAAAAAAGTTTATTCAATTCGGACGGTTCACTTAAAAGTTATTAGGTGGGAAAAGGTTGCTTGAACGGTTCAATGTTGAACCAAAAATGTTCAAATTTAAAATTTAAATACAGTAATTAAGTGTCCTTGCCGAAATGCTTCGAACAAAAAAAAAAAAAATGTTTAAATCAGACTGTTCACTCAAAAGTTATTAGGGGTGGCAGCTTGTTTGAACGGTTCAATGTTGAACGAAAAATTGTTCAAATCGAAAATGTAGATACGGGAATGAAGTACCCTTGAAAAGATCTTTCGAACAAAAAAAAGTTTGTTCAAATCGGACTGTTAACTAAAAAGTTAATATCGCGGGCCAGGTTGTTTGAACGGTTTAAAGTTGCACCAAAAATTGTTCAAATCGAAAAATCAAACATGGGAATGAGCTGTACTCGCCGAGATCTTTCCAACAAAAAAAAGTTTTTCCAAATCGGAATGTTCATTCAAAAGTTATTAGGGGGGGACAGACAGACCGACAGACCGACCGACAGACAGACAGACACACAAATTCCCCATCTCAATACCCTACTTTCAAATTTTTAATTTTTCGATATTCATTTTACCTTTTTATTTTTTTAAGTTGGCGATATTTTTTGGACTTGGCGATATTTTTTTTCACTTGGCGATATTTTTTGGACTTGGCGATATTTTTTTTCACTTGGCGATATTTTTTGGACTTGGCGATATTTTTTAGATGCATTAAGCCACTTTTAATACTTTTTTCGTCTTTCTTTTATTTTTGACGGGAAAGTAGGCTAAAAACTGGCAAAGAGTTGCTACGTATCATTTAAGTTGGAGGAAGCACGCTGTCGAAGCAGCCAGAACTGTAATAGATTGTTGCGCTAGTAAAGAAGAAACTAAACTAAGAGTTTATTGCACTTTCAAATTACATTATTACCAAGCATAAACAGTAGGGGGAGTTCTGGTAAGTGCGTCCACGGGGTAAGTGCGTCCACTGGGAATTATATGAACACTGTTCTGAAATGGCTTCTGCAACACATCGACTATGTGAGATAACTGTCTAATGATAATTTCAATAGGTAGAATTCAGGCCAGGATTCAATAGACGAAACACAATCAGACATAACTTAAATGTCTTCAAAAAAACTCTAAAGTAAAGATTAAGAAGGTTTTGTTTCAGTTTCTCTTGTAGTCATACCAAGCAATTGAAGTCAAGAAATGCAAGTTGTTTCCTTTGAGCACACACACACACCCCTGTTGCTGGTGTGTGTGTGTGTGTGTGTGTGTGTGTGTGTGTGTGTGTGTGTGTGTGTGTGTGTGTGTGTGTGTGTGTGTGTGTGTGTGTGTGTGTGCTACTAGGGAAAGCTACTAGGGAGCTACTAATAACATACATGGGGTATTTTGATCGTAAAATTTGTTTATATGACGGTACGCACTTTCCCTTTCTTTAAAGTAAGGTGGGGGTAAGTGCGTACCATTTTGATGGGGCAAGTGCGTACCACTATCATGAGGCATATGCGTACTATTATTCGGAGCAAGTGCGTACCATTATGATGAGGCAAGTTTGTACCATTACGTGGAAAATCCGACTCTGGTAATTCACCTTTAACTTTGTTTATAACTCTTTTATAAGCCGATTATAAATCCGAAGTCATTTCCATCAAGTATTCATATTTACATTGAATGCGGCGTAAGATTTCAATTTTATTCAATATCTCTGAAATATATTGGCTTTTAAGTATCAGTTAGTACATTTTTCGTTGAAAATAGCGATCATAAGCTATACTTAATTTAAACCAGAATCACAAATTAAGCAATGAAATTAAGTGAAACACTTAATGAGGAACCAACTGATTCAAAAAACGAAGGTGAAATAATGAATAAATTATATTTAAGAAAATTAAGAACACCTTGTAAAAAACTATTCCAATGTACAAGAAAAAAAAAGTACAAGTATCATATCATGATCAATTATTTATTTATTTTATTTTATTTATTTTTTTTTTTTGCTCTTTATTTTGTGTTTTTTCTTACTTCTGCTGATTCTAATAAGAAAAATATTAAAACCGTATTTATTCAAAAAAAAAAAAAAACGAATTGTTCACTCAGGTCACCTAATGATCTACCATACAAATGGAATTAAAGAAAATCACAGGGGTACGCACTTACAACAATGCCATTGGAGGCACATATCTCATTTTACATTTAAGAAGGGGTAAGTGCGAACCCTGGCTTAAACGCAGACTGATTAATGTATTAAACCAAAATAAACTATGTAGACTATAAGTGATTATTACTAAATAAAAACAACTTACATTTGCTCACTTGGTCTTATTAAAAGGACAAAGGAAGAATCACAGACACAACTCTCTCAAACTTCAAATCACAGTTGTTCGTTAGACACGTGGGATATCACTGATTGCGTTTCATCCATGCAAGCAAGTGCTGATCTCTAGTATTAGGAATTATCCCAAGGCAACTACCTAACATATTAATATGTGCCAGAAGTTTTTTCCTGCTCATATTCACATAATTTAAGGTGGACGCACTTACCCCGCTAGGTAGGGAAAGTGCGTACCTTAGAATAGGTGTCATAAACTAAGTCACAAAACCTATTCTTATGGTTTATTTGACACATTATATGCTTGAACATCTTAGTAAAGGATCTGGAAAGAAAACTAAAAAAAAAAAATTGTGAGTGTACAAGATTTTTCAACGGAGCAGCATCCTTGAAAACATGAACTTTGAAAAAAAGGGTACGCACTTACCAGAACTCACCCTATGCTATTATGCATTTTCGTAGTGACAACATTCTTGTATTTTTATGAATTGCCGAAATCGTCACAATCTCCTTATAAAAAGCAATATTTACGTATACGATGCTTTGTATTAAAAGATCTAGTTGTTGTTCCACCAGTTTTTCCAAAATATGATTTCAGTCGGTAAAAAGTTTACAATCGGAAATTGCAGCAACATTTCAATAAAAATGTTTCTAAAATGCTTTCTTCTGATTGCAAACTTTAAAGTTAATTTAAGTCGAAAGTTTTCTTCATTTTGTTTTTCATTATTTCTTCCAATGGGAGAAGTTTAATCTCTGAAATACTCCCCGTGGACACACCCTTGACTTTTGGATAAGGACATCTGGTACTAAATTATTACCCAAAAGGTGACGCTAAAAACTGAGTAAACATTTCACCATTTCACTTTGCCCCAAATTCCCCAACCTGAAAACTTCGATTTAAGAAAGAAAGTATTGCTTTCGTAAATACAAATATAATGTATAAAAAATTTCATTACTTCTTTTTCTTTCAGGAATAACTTGAATTTTGTCACTGAAGAGCTTATTGATCCTGCCGTGTGAGTTCAAATTTTATTTGAAATTTAATAATATAGTAATAATAGATCGTAACACTTAAATATAGATTCTGTTCTTGGGGGAAAATAAAACTATTTCATCTTTGTTTAATTATGAACAGGAACCTGCCCAGATCCATCTCTATTGGTATTCCCTTGGTGACGTTGTGTTATGCCGCTACTAATATCGCCTACCTCACGGTGTTGTCACCATCTGAACTCCTTGCATCCGAAGCGGTAGCTGTGGTAAGTTGGTTTTTAGAATATTAATAGCTTTTAACTGCAGGCTTTTTCAATGTCGGCACCGTTTTAGTGAAAACACAGGATTTTCATTTAAAAATGTGAACAATAAAGATGTGGACAATTGTTAAAACATCCATAACACTTAAGCAAGTATCAATAAAACCATACATTTAACCACGTATCTACGTTCAAATAAGCGAAAACACTTAGTCAAAAGCACAGCGCAACGGCTTCGTAACAACAGAGCTAAAACCAGCCCTCCAGCGCACGACTGACAGTCACACCAGAGGACGTTGCGAGATTATACTACACTGCGCAAGGTTTCTTGACAAAAACATCGTGACGTCAGCCTATGAAAAACGAGCTAGATAAAACGTCACAGCCTAATTGGCGAATTAGAGGAGATCGTTAACTGCTTGTGAGCTCTTATTGGCTCCGTCTGTAGTGACGTTTAGTGTCAAATTAAGTTGCTGTCTACACTGCAAGGTTTTTGACAAAAACATCGTGACGTTAGCCTATGAAAAACGAGCTAGATAAAACGTTACAGCCTACTTGGCGAATTAGAGGAGATCGCTGACTGCTTGTGAGCTCTTATTGGCTCCGCCCGTAGTGACGTTCAGTGTCAACTTATGTTGATGTCTAGTATAGTATAGTGAACTTCAGAGAGTCTTTGTTTACAAGCGTTGATAGAATATTCCCGTATTATCTAGTTAAGAATGTTCAACTATTTTTACTTCCTTTTACGTAGTAAAGGAAGTATTGTGATCGCGAAAAAAAAAAAAAACACTCAAATTTGAGTCTAAATTTTGATTTTGCTCACCCCCGAATGAATGTTCAGTAGTTTTTTCGACCTGTCATCACGTGCATATGTACCTACCAACATATAAGCAGCCGAAAAATCCTTTTCAATCACCCCCGAGTTAATTACGACGAGTTTTCTCGTGACGTCTGTATGTACGTATGTGCGTATGTATGTGTGTCGCATAACTCAAAAACTATATGCCGTAGAAGCTTCTAGTTTGGTATGTAGGCTCTGAAGGAGGTCTAGTTGTGCACCTCCCCTTGTGGTTGCATTCGTATGCTTCCAAGTAGGTGTTTTACCCCTTTTTGGGGGTAAATCAGTGTTAATTTCAATGCAGATGAATTGGCACTACTACTTGGCGATATATCGCCAAGCTTTTGGTCGCCAAGTGTTTGACGCCAACTTGGCGACAAGTTTGGCGATTTTTTTTTTGAATTTGGGTTCAATTTGGCGCTATTGGCGATATTTTGCTAAAAATCCACTGAATGATGATAAAATTGGCGATATTTAGAAAATGAGCCATTGTAAAACATTTGTTTTGCATTGTTTCGTGTCAAACTAGGGGTGTAAATGTTCGAATTGCTATCTTGCTCACTCCTAGCACTATTTCAACACTAAGGCATCTACAAAGAAATTTACATGTAAAAGGAATTAGTGTGGGATCCATACCAGATTTTTTATTTAGGAAAACTAAACTCTTTTCAAAAGGTTACATGGGTGATCCACTCATTATAAGGTTGGAGTTACATGTTAGGTTCGAAATGTTGCGAAGCTTGGCGACATTTAACGATTCTGGCCAAATTTAGTGCCAAAATTAAAGCCAAACTGGCGATCTTTCTTAAATTTCTTATCATTGCCACAGACACAGGCGATGTTAAATGGTGCATAACAGACGCAGTCAACACACTGGTAAATTTTTAAAAACTACGATAATTTTAAGTGAAAATTAATAGAATAAACGTGAAATTTAGCAAGATAACAATAAATTAAGCTCGCGGAAAAAAAAAAATCTTTGCAAAATTTGTAACAGTATTGAGAGACTGAAAAGTAATGACGTTTTCATTTCTCAAGTAAATAATTGATGACAGATTTTTATTGCGAAATCAAGGATATAATTACGCTAGTGATAAAGATCAGGATTACCAATCATTACTTACTACTCGCCACGTGGCGACCAGAAGTATTAATACTGCTTTCCTCCCATTCTCTCTCCGTCCCACCTGTGTTATCATTAGTCCCTTATATCTCCAGAAATTTCAGCACATTTTTACTGAAAGTTAATAAGTTATGGATGAATGAAGTTTGATTTAAAATGAGAGTGATAATTTAAGGAATCAGGAATATTCCAAAAGTTCCTGCTCTCATGGTTACTGTATTACGCTGTCAGCAGTAATTCCCGAAATAAGTTTATAAAGCTTTTGTATAAAGATTTTGTAACAGTACAAAGGTTAATCTGTTGTTCAGTTTCAAAATCACCCTATTTATCTGTATGTTTCAATCGTTGAAACTCGATTTACAAATTTGAGGGAAGATGAGTAGGGGCGGCAGTTTCAAGATCTGCCGCGGCTCGAATAAATCGTTGATCCGGCACTGAATAGATGTGGTAGGGTTTCAGTTGCACAAAGAAACACTACAGCTTTTACCTGGTTTTTGAACTTAGTAAAGCTCCAAATATCATCGGTTTTGAAAACCAACAAGCATGTCTCACTTCGCAATAGTGTTCTTTTTGACAGAACCCCAAAGACCAGGCCCGTAAAGGAAGGGGCACTCTCTTGGGCCTGCTTGGTTTTGCTAACTCATAATGCATCCAGGACTGAACTAGACTTAAGGCTCTATTCTACACTGTTAAAACTGCGTGTTGCACATGGCACCTTTTAGACTGAAGCGTTGTAGCGCTTGACTCCCTATGGTACCCTTGAAGGTGCAATTTGCCTCCAGCATGGTGCCCCATGACGTACCAAAGGTGTCACAGAGAACCGAATGGTAACTTCAAGAGTGCATAAGGAGACAAGCGGCACCTTTCAAAGGGTGCCGCTTGTGCTACAACGTTTCAACCTAAAAGGTGCCACGTGCAACCCGCAGTTTTAACAGTGTAAAAAACAAATTGGTAGCATTCCGATTAAGACTAAGCTCATACTTTCCGAGTAGGGCAGGAGTTCTGACGTTCATCTGAAACGTAATGCTACCGATTTCGTTTTCTTTCTTTCTTTTTCTGGAATTGAACCCTAGAGCTTGTAGGCAGTAAAGTAAGCAGGTTGTGTTTCGCGGAACAGGTAATAATCCCTAGACCTATGGATCGCGTGGGAAGGGAGGTGTATATCAACCGGCGCAGGCAGTTAGTTTTAGTATGGCATTCCCTGAAACGTATAGAGCAGTGGTTGGAAAAACTGCATTTCTTTTGTAGCGAACTACAGTTACTTTGTTATAAATGTAGTTAACTACATCTACAACAACTTTTTTTTTAATGTAGCAACTACAAACTACTTTTGAAATGTAGTCGCTACTTCGCTACTTTTTGAAAAATAAATAAAAAGCATACACCGTTTGAGGATTGACCGAAAAAATTCGAAAAGTGGTTAGATTTGTAAATAAGTTCATTTAAACATGGAATATTACTAAAGAATTGTCTATTCAGTCTTTTTTTTTTTTTTTTGCTCCAACTTGCAATGTTAAGATATTTTTAAAATAATTTTTACGAATATTCGTAGCAAGAAAGAATTCAAATTGAAAAGGATGATATAGAATACAACCTTCAAATTTTTAATAATTTTAAAAATGACAAAAACGTAGTAATTATAAAGTAGTTTCCAGAAATCGCTACAAACTGTTTTTTTGTATCACGCTGCTCACTACTCTACTTATTTTAAAAAGTAGTGTGCTACACTACTAACTACTAACAAAGTAGTTACTACAGTAGTTTCGCTACTTCCGACCACTGGTATAGAGTGACGAATTTACTAGTTTGAGAGCCCCTCGCGCAATGCATTTTTTGGGAAATCCATTGTCTGTTACAAAACCATAAAAAAGCTTTATCATGTGCATTTTTGAATCCCCCCCCCCCATCACAATCGCCACATGGTAAGTTCGCCACTGAGCATATACCATTATTCCATCAGGGATTTGCGAACCGGATGCTTGGACCGGTGGCCTTCGTCATCCCCATACTCGTGGCAGCGTCCGCTTACGGAGCTTCGAATGGAACCTGTCTCATCGCATCCAGGTGAGCCCTTCTTTAATACCCCTAGTAGCATAATCACATCGGCCGATGATCGGCCATTCATCGAAACCAGATGAAATTCTCATCGGCCGATGATCGGATTCGATGAGTTCTCATCGGGAATTGCTCCAATATGTCTCATCGGCCAAACAAAATCCGAGCAGCAAAATCCCATGAGTTTTGCTCAAAATAGGTTGAGATTTGGAGCAATTTATGAGCAGTGCAGTCTCGTGCCGATGAATTTAGGATCAATTTTGGATGCTCGGCTTATTTTCATCGGGAAAGTGGATCGGAAGGATATCGCTTTCTGATGAAAAGTAGCTCATCGAAAACCGTGCTCGGATACTGATCGGAGTTCGATGATCGGCCGAGAAAAATCCGATGAGTTGATGCTACTGGGACGCTTTATTTTTCATTCGTTTCTTTTAATGTTCATTTTCATACTTTTTTTCACGTAATTTTTAGTAGATAACATCATAGTGCACAATGCAGGCTATACCCACTCCTCAGATACATACATGGTAAAACTAGAAATTCTCTGCTCGCCAAAAGCTGATAGTATCAATTTTTTTATGGGCATATCTTTTACTCACATAGCAAAACGGTTTTTTTAATCATAAAAATTAATGTACAAAGTACATTATTTTCGTAATATACTTTAAAAAATTACGTCAAAATGCCTGTATCTTATTTTTTGTGGAAAAGATTTTACCAATTACTTGATACTTTTTGTACACTTAAAGGTTATCTATTTTTTTGGTGAGACGATTGACAGATGGTCTTTTAATGCCAACTATTTTCTTATTCGTCGCCTTATGGCGGGCGGCGACAGCTAATTTAGCCCTTCACCTTCAAGAAATGCTTTGAAAACTGCGATACATAACACTTGTCATTCTCGAAAGCATCTAAGATTCTGCCTCCATACATAAGTGTCTCTGCCTTCAACAGTGCGTGAAGAGAAAGGGTATCAAAAGCGGAGACCAGTCAAGTGCGAAAAATGAAAATAATTATGAGAATCGATTTATGCAACGACTCCAACCGTTTCGAAAATGCAGTTCTCGTGCGAAAAAACGAAGAATTGTCTTCAGACAGCGTTTTCCAGCAATGGGTCTGTCGTTATGGATTCATAGGATGTCTTTTTCGATGAGGTATGAGAAAGCTGTGTAAATAATTAGCTGATCAATAGTCAACGTCGAGATATGAATCGTGGTTTCTGACGTATTCAAAGCGACTAGAGATGCGTCATCGAAGGCGAAGAATCGATCTTCCATAGTACAATATCGATTGTAACCCCCCAATTTTACTTTTCTCAAGGGACTGGTTAAAAAAAGCGTAAAATACGCGAAAACCGCAAAATACGGGAAGTACAGTAGAGTCTCGCTTTTCTCGAAGCCCTACAACTGGACTATTCCTTTATCTCAAAGTGTTTATTGGGTCCCCAGACTCTTGAGAAGGCTGTGGGAACTTTCTATAACTCGAACCACCAATAACTCGAAGGTTTTAGCCGGTCCCTTGGGACTTCGAGTTAACGGGACTCGTCTATACATAGAATAGAAAGCACCTGCTGAAGAGACGTGTTGAAAAAAACGTAAGTTGAGGGGAAAACGTAAATTCGGGTCACCTAAAATTGGGGTTTCACTGTAATTAATGATGTGCCGGCTATCCGAATTCGAGGGAAAATAACGATCTCTATTCGCTTTGTGTTTGGCGGATATCAAACAAAACTTTTACATTCTTAAATTTTATTACATACTAGCTACTTGGCCGGCTCTGCACGGGATCTATCTTGAGGAAAAATGTCATGTCAAGTGACGTGTGTGTCTCAAAGTCCTGATTAAGTTAAAGTCAATAGTTTGCTAGAACGCAGTACGAAAAATCAATCAATCACCAAATTTTTTTTTAATCCGTCAGTTACAGGAAAAGCCTAAAGCAAAAGCAAGAATTTCATTTGTTTATGTTCAAGAAAAAAATGGCAACACCTTTTTCTTATCAATAATTTATTTCACCCTGTTTAATTTCTTTCACGCTCGTGCAGACGATTTTTATAAATTCAATTTAAAATGGATATATTTCCAAATTAAAAAATGCCCATATCTTTTTTCTGTGTGAAGTTAGCGCTTAGGAGTTTTGAAAACCTTCGGAAGGAAACTCTCCTATAAAGTATTTTTTACGTTCTTTCGAATGAGACCAAGATCGAGAAGATCCGATAAGTATTTCGCTAGATAAAGCCATTTTGAATTCCTTTATTCGAAATTCGAACGGATCGGTACTTTTTCCCGCTCAAAAACCATCCTATGATCCTTCCCGGGTGCGTGTTTTTTTTCTAAAGTTCAAAGTACTTGCAATACATGCAGTTCCTTCCGCCTTAGCCCAGACTTAGGGGCGGTTACTTACTGTTTCGAAGTACTTATTTAGATAAACTTGAAAAGCATTTTAAATCCTTGGTTGCAGTTACGCATTTTTTAATAAATAAATAAATAAAAGACAAGAAATCATCATCACAACCTTATTTAAAACGATGCGCACCATAAAATCAAACCACAATAACTTTATTTTGATCGATCTCTTTACGTTTCAAAATCAATAATAATTCTAATGGTGCCAAAACTCGTTTGCCAAATACCATAAAAATTTAAATTTGCGCTGATGTGATTAAATATGAAACCAGCGAACAGGGGGACACTGCAGCCATTCTCATCAACCTCTCCCGCGCTTTCGGCGCTAAAGGAAATGAAATGAAAAATATGAAACCCATTGTTTTAATAAAACGTGGTTGATATGAAACAGTAATAATGATAGTATTCATAAAGAAAATGCTGAAAAGAATGCTTTTCAAACTTTTTATGAAGGCACAAAAAACGAGTTTTTCTGTGAAAACTCGCGTTTTTACAGAAAAAACGCCGATATAGATGAACTCAAAAACGAAAACTTTATCAAAATTCAAAATTTTATCAAAATCGTTGAGAGCCGTTTTCGAGATCTGATATATATATATATATATATATATATATATATATATATATATATATATATATATATATATATATATATATATATATATATGTATATATATATATATATATATATATATATATATGTATATACACTGGCGGAAAAAAAAATCCCAACACCAAGAAAAAATTGCCGTAGAGTAATGAAATTTGGGTAATACAATTGTCTAGTTAACATATTTAATTGATTAAATGTACAAGATCATCGGCTAATTTAAGCTCAAGAAAATGCTGTGCAAATGTGAAATCATGTTAATTTAATAGAGGGTGTAACCTCCAGAATTTTGAAGGCAAGCGTGCATGCATTATGTCATACAGGTACCGAATGTCACTTTGTGGTATGGAGTTCTATGCTTGTTGCACTTGCTGTGTCAATACTAGGACCGTCATTGCTGACTGTGGATGATGCTCGAGGTGCCATCCCATGATATCCCATACGTTATCAATTGGAGACAGACCTGGTGATTTTGCAGGTCATGGTAACATGTCGGCACTCTGTAGAGCACATTGCGTTACAGCAGCAATGTGAGGGCGAGCGTTATCCGGTTGGAAAATGCCCCCTTGAATGCTACTCATGAAGGGCTGTACTACTGTTTAAATTAACAGACTGACGACAAATTTTCAGTCGGTGAGTTAGGGATAACCACAAGAATACCCCTGATGTCGTAGGAAATTGCTCCAGAGACCATAACTCCAGGCGTGAGTCCCGTGTGTCCAGGCCGTAGACCGCTTGGATGCAGGCGGTCCCCTGGCCTCCTTCTGACCAATATACAGCATCACTGGCACTAATTCAGAATCTGTTTTCATCAAAAATTACAACAGATCTCCACTCCGACCTCCAGTGAGCTCTGTCGGGGCACCACTGCCGTCGGAAAAGGCAATGGTTTTCAGTCAATGGAATACCGGCTACAGGCAGCCTGGCTCAGAGCTGTCCTTGAAGTAAACAGTTTCTTACCGTTCCTTGGGTCACGACGATACCAACTGCAGCTCGAATGTCAGCCGCAGATGCAGTACGATGCGCCACAGCCATACGCAAGATTCGGCGATCTTCCTTCTCAGTCGTGCCACGTGGCGGCTCGGAACTCAATCTTCTTGAGGTAGTACCATCCCTTGCCCATAGCCTCCAATAATCATGCATGGTGGAAACATTCCCACCCAAGTCTTTCTGCAATATCGCGAAATGAAAATCCACCTTCTCGTAGCCAAATTGTACGACCTCGTTTAAACTCGGTGAGCTGTTAATAATGGCTTCTTCGTCTTCTTAAAGGTATTCCTGGCTAACGTGAACGCAATTCGTCAAATTTCACGGAAAAATAATACACACGAGCTTCACAACACGCTTTTAAAACAAGCCTTATTTGCATGTTCTGAGTGACGCCAGCTGCGCCACACTTATGCGTGAACACGAAATTTCAATCGATGTCATCTTTCAGTTGTATAAACACGCCTACCAAATTTCGTTTATCTAACACAAGTCTTTCTTGGTGTTGGGATTTTTTCTCCGCCAGTGTATATATATATATATATATATATATATATATATATATATATATATATATATATATATATATATATACATATATATATATATATATATATATATATATATATATATATATATATATATATATATATATACTAGCTTAATACCCGGCGTTGCCCGGGTGCTTATTAATACAACATAGCATTCAGGGAAAATAAGTTTGAAAGAGTTCTATTCATATGGGTATAAAATAATTTGCATCAATCAGTCTCTTAGGTACAAACTTTGAAAAAAACTAAAATATTACAGAAAGTTAAACGTTTACAGAAAAATAGTCTTATCAAAAGGTGAAAATTAAAGAGAAATGTTGTCTGTGCTTTGCCGCGTCCACTGGCATGAAATATATGCACATGGAAGTGAAAAAATTGCATCAAATTCACCCGCCAAATTCAAAATATTAACTTTTCTCTATTAACTGTTCCCACCTACAAAGTAAAAATTATTATAACTCAATCTAATAAATCTGTCTGAAATAAATCTGTTTCTCGTTCTGAAGGCTTATCTCCATTACAGACGCAACTGTTGTCGCATTGCAAATTTGAAATTCAAATCCGTGGTTCTTTTTATAAAGTCCACATGAATTATGATTGTTTTTTACTTATTTCAATGCTAAAAGGAAATAGGTGAGCCTTAAATTGAAAATTCATTACTTTAATCGTAATCATTGTTGGAAAATACTCATATTTAAAAATCTTGTTGTTGTTGTTGTTGTTGCATGCCCCCGTTGGTCAGCGGTGCTAGACCAGGTCCATGATGTTGTACACCCTAAGGAAATCTAACACCAGCAAAGGATCGTCCGCCAAATCCTGTCTGGTAAGTCCCAGGCACTCAAGGATGTGGAGAGGAGATGCCTCTTGAACAGAACAGTTGGTACATGTTTGAAATCTCTTAGCACCCCCAATGAATTTCATAGTTTTAAGATGACCACTACGAAGGCGGGCAAGAGTGGTTTGCTCCTGTCTATTGAATTCTTGAGCCAGGGAACCTCCAGGACGAGGACGCTGATACCAGTGGTGCTTTGGGGGGACATTCCAAGTAATCCCATTTTGGTGTTTAATCTTTGAGAAAATCTCACTATAGGTTAGCGGTGCTGACTGCGCAGTGGGCTCACAAGCACCTGCTTTTGCCAAAATATCTGCGATCTCGTTGCCCTCTAGATTTACGTGTGAGGGAATCCATTGTAGGTGAATAATGTGCGAAGTGGAGAGTTGTTTTAGTTTGCTGATAATTGATGTTATCAGCATTAAAATTTTAGTTTTTAAAAATCTTAAATTTCATCAATTTGAATACTAAAAGGCCTATCTCGATTACAATATAAATAGGCTAGATTCCTATAAAAGGGTCATTTTTTGACAAAAAATTTAAATTTGAGCTTTTTAGATTTTTTAAAATTTCAAGACCCCGCCTATGAGAATTCTAGGGCATCAAGGAACCTCTGTGTCAAGTTTGATGAAAATCTGACGCAAACTGTGGATTTGTATAGAGAACAAGTATATATATATACATACACTCATTTTTATAGATATAGATATATATAATAACAAGAATTGCTCGTTTAAAGATATAAGATATTCTTTGTTTTATTTATCTGGATTTAACTATAAAATACGGTGAAACCTCGATTTTGCGGTTTCAGTTGGACCAGTAATAAAAAAATCTGGTATGGACCCCACACTACTTCCTTTTACGTGTAAATTTCTTAGTAGTTGCCTTAAGTGTTAAAAAAGTGCTTGGAGTGAGCAAGGTAACAATTCAAATATTTACTCCCCTAATCTACCACGAAACAATGCAAAAAATATTTTACAATGATTACACAGGCCAACGATGAAAAAACTTTTTTAATGAAAATACCTTATTCTTATGTTGTTTAGGTTGCTGAATCCAAATATGATGCTTAAAAAGTTGTATCACCCACCATTTATTCACATTTTATAGTTACATTCATGAAATAAAGAAACATTTTTAGAATTTAACAGCTTTTTCATAGTTAAGATAACATGAAAAAATAGGTCTAATGAACAAAAATGATGTTGGCAGCACTGCTGAAACACATGCTACAACATGATGGGGGATTACTGTTGGTCACTTCACCGGGAAGTTCAGCAAGCTATTCATCGCAGGAAAAGCTACACAAGAAGCTTCAAGGAAAAAAGGGAAAGAAAATATAAAGCAATTCCAGTTGACAAGTGAACCTTGTATCATCACATAAAATTACTATTCCAAGTATTTTACTGTAAATACAAACCATTTTTACGATTCTACAGTGTTTCATTGATTTCCCTATATACTGTAAATGGGTATTAGACTATATAATAAAATACATTTTGCTTGGAAACTAAGGGTGACACATAAAAACTACAAGCAGATTTGGATTCAGCACATAAAAATCTATCAAGATCAGCTATTAAAATTAAAAAAGTTTTCAAAAAGGTTTTTTTTTGTTGGCCTGTGTTATTTTTCTAAATATTGCTGATTTTAATATCATTTAGTGAATTTTTCGCAAAATATCGCCAATAGCGCCAAGTTGAACCCAAATTCAAAAAATAATTTTTTCGCCAAATTTGTCGCCAACTTGGCGATATGTCGCCAAGTTGGCGTCAAACAGTTGGCGACTAAAATCTTGGCGACATGTCGCCAAGTGGTGGCGCCAATTCATATCACTTGAGTCTGTATTGAAAGTAACATTGATTTACCCCAAAAAAGGGGTAAAAGACCCCTTTGGGAACATTCGAATGCAATCACAAGGGGAGGTGCACAACTAGACCCCCCTCAGAGCCTACATACCAAGCTAGAAGTTTCTACGGCATATAGTTTTTCAGTTATGCGAGCCACATACGCACATACATCCGCACATACGTTACAGACGTCACGAGAAAACTCGTCGTAATTTACTCGGGGGTGGTCGAAATTGATTTTTCGGCTCTTTGTATGTTGTTAGGTACATATGCACGTGCTGACAGGTCGAAAAAACTACGCGACATTCATTCAGGGGTGAGCAAAGTCAAAATTTAGACCGAAATTTGAGTGAAATTTTTTTCGTGATCACAATACTTCCTTTACTACGTAAAAGGAAGTAAAAAGAGTTCATGCTTTGAATTGCTTAATCTGCTTGTGGAGGCATCATCCATAATTTCTTCTTTTTGTCATTGTTTCATCGCTATCATTGGAAGCGGGTAATAAATGCTGATATTGAGAGAATTAGTGATGTGATAGACGATACATGCTAGTTCAACTTCTGGGATAATTTTAAGAAGAGGGTCAGCAGCTTTGGTCCTCAATTGTTGAGATGGGATATGGAACGAAGCTTTTCTCACATAAGACCGTTATACAGAAATGAAAGTTAGTTCAGTTCCGACTCTGCCAGAGCGGCATAAAGCAACTGTGAAATAAATCTAAGCGGAAAAAACGAATCTTTAAAATAATAGACCGGGGCCGTATTTAAGGTGGGTTTTTAGGGTTCAATCCCCCTACGAAAATTTTCGAAACTATTTCAAAAAATGCTTTTTAATGCCCTTTTTAATTATTATTATTTGTCAAGCTCAGGACTCAAATGAGAGTGGACTGTAAACTTTTGTACAACAACAAGAAACTTTATTTATTCCAAGGGAATTTTCTCTAAGGTGAGAACAGGGCCGAGGGGCTGTTACATAGTAGTGCAGGGCACAGTGGAGGAGAGCATCCTCACTCCTTGAGTATCCGATGGATTCTGAGGCTATTCGCCGTAGGCGTCGTTCTCATTGGGGGGCCCTACAGGGTAGCAGCCCGAACATTCCGCCCGGCGTTGAAATATTAATTTCAACAAATTCAATAAACAATAAAAAAAATACAATTTTTTAAAAAATAACTAACTAAACACATAACTCACAGTAATTACAAATATATACAACACAAATTTTCACCAGTAAACAAATGCATATTTTCTATTCCAAACTAACACACATGATTTGAATATCAATTGAAAATTTTAAAAATGCAAATTAAATTTACACACTTTCAATAGGTAAAATTGCAATTTTTGAAATTGATCTTTTATATACACCATTTGTTGTTTTGACTGAAACAACTCTTACATGGTTGTCTTTACCATAAAATATTTCAGTAATTCTTCCTAATAACCATTTACAGGTAGGAAGATTTTCTTCCTTAACAACTACCATATCTCCAATTTTTATGTTTTGTTTTGCAAACATCCATTTATTTCTCTGAATTAAGGTGCTTAAATAGTTATTAGACCAGTTTTTCCAAATATTTTGTACCATTTTGGTTGTTTTTTGCCATAAACTAAGTCTATTATCATTTAACTCAGTTAAATTTGGTTCAGGGATAACATTAATTGGTCTACCTATGAGAAAGTGACCAGGTGTCAAGACATTTAAGTCATCAATATTTGATGTTAAAGGAGTTAGAGGGCGTGAATTTGGAATCCCCTCAACTTGAATAACAATAGTTAAAAATTCCTCATAAGTTAATACAGCATTTCCTACAGTTCGTTTGAAATGAGATTTAAAGGACTTGACTCCTGCTTCTGCAAGACCATTAAAATTTGGCGCCCTAGGGGGTGTGAATTTCCATTTTATATTATCTTCGGTTAGAAAATTAGATAAGGTATCACTTTGTTTATTAAAAACATCTCTCAATTTTTTAATCTCTGAATTAGCACCCTCGAAGTTCTTTGCGTTGTCGCTATATATGGTTTCTGGTTTACCTCTTCTGGCAAAAAACCTTTTCAAACAAGCGATACATGCTTCTGCAGTTAAGTCATTTACTATTTCTAGATGGATTGCTTTTGTCACCATGCAAACAAAAATACAAACATATATTTTGTGAAAATTACCTTTTCGTTGGCCCTTATATTTAATCAAGAATGGGCCACAATAGTCCACAGCGCAAGAATTAAAAGTAAAATTAACATTAATCCTTTCTGCAGGTAATTCTCCCATTATTTGTTGAGAGGTGATTGGTTTTGCCTTTGTGCAAATTACACATTTATGAACAATCTGCCTTGCAGTGTTTCTGCCATTAAGTGGCCAATACATTTGTCTTACTGAATTTAATAAGGCTTGTGGGCCATTATGACAATTTTTAACATGAAAGCACAGAAAAATGAGTTTAGTTATCTTATGATTAGAAGGCAATATAATGGGGTGCCTTTGATTATAGCTTAAGTTTGCATTGGTTATTCTACCTTTAACTCTAATTAAACCATTCTCATCAAGAAAGGGATCAAAATATTTTAACTTACTTCTTGGAGAGAGTGGCAAATCTCTTTTCAAGGCCGAAATCTCATCTGAGAAATACTTACACTGTACGTGTTGAAGGAGAAATATTTTAGATTTTTCCATTTCCTCTATACTGATGGGGCCTGTTAATTTAACACCTGATTTTTTACAATTTTCGCGGAACCTAAAAAGTAAACTAAGCACACGAATTAATTTAACAAAACTGTTGGTGATATCAAAGAGGTGGTTAAAAAATAAATTGTCATCTACAGTTAATAGGTTTGTTACGCTTGGTTTAAGTTCTTTAGAAAAATGGTCCTTGTTGTAGTCAGAGTTTGGGTTTGAGTTGAAGTCCCAATTATCATCTGCAAGGAACTCAGGACCATTCCACCAAAGTTTGTTGGTAGAAAGTGAGATGGCGTCTTGACCACGGGATAGAGAGTCTGAAGGATTCTCCTCAGAAACCACGTGTTTCCATTCAAAATCTTTCGAAAGTTCTTGAATCTGGGAGACTCGATTACTGACAAAAGTTTTGAGGAGATGTGGTGAGGTTAATATCCAAGCTAGGGCTATTGTTGAATCTGTCCACAAAGTCACACGGTCAATTTTTAGTTTGAGAGCAGTTATCACTCTGTGAACCAGTTGGCAGAGCAGAAGGCACGCTGATAGTTCCAATCTGGGAATGCTAATAGTTTTTAAGGGGGCAACTCTACTTTTGCTGCATATAAGTCTGCAACTGTGAGTGTCCGCGTTAGATGATTTCAAATACACAGATGCTCCATACGCCTTTTCGCTGGCATCAGCGAAGCCATGGATGGAGATGTAGGCTGCATCTTGCACAAGAATGCATCTTGGAATGTTGAAGGTTTCAATAATTGGAAGAGACTTAAGAAACTTATCCCATTCCAATAAAAAGTCAGCTGGAACTAGTTCATTCCAGTCGCATTTTAGCAACCAGAGCTGTTGCATCAGTATTTTGGCTTGGCATATTACCGGACCGATTAATCCTAAAGGATCAAATAAGCGAGCTATTTGACTTAGCACTTCTCTCTTTGTGTAGTTGGAGCTAAGGTGCACTGTAACCTTGAAGTTAAAAGTGTCTGATTTACTATTCCACAGTAGTCCTAGAGTTTTTACCGAGGATTCTAAGTCGTTTTCTTTGAACGGAAAATCTGGCGAATCCAGTGGCGTGTCATTAGCGTTAGAACGCCACTTGTGTAGGCACATTTTACCTGCCTGAAGAAGTTCAGACAGTTGTACAGTTAGCTCTTGTAAATCTGTTAAATTTGACGATCCAGAAAGACAATCGTCCATATAAAAATCGTTAAGAACAACTTCTGAGGCTAAAGGAAATCTTTTTTCCTCATCCTGTGCAAGTTGCTGAAGTGTTCTTGTGGCAAGATATGGGCTACTAGCACATCCGTACGTGACGGTTTTCAAGCGATATATTTTTTCCGGTTCCTCCTTCCCTTCTCTCCATAAGATTTTTTGGAATTTAGTGTGAGAAGGATCTACTTCAATTTGTCGGAACATTTTACTTATATCAACAGTAAATGCCCAAATATGTTTTCTAAAGCGCGTTGTAATAGCAAAAAGATCATCTTGGATAATTCCTCCCTTAAACAACAAATCATTTAGTGACTTCCCGTTATTTGAGGTTTTACAGCTGCCGTCAAAAACAACTCTAAGAAATGAAGAGCTAGAAGATGGTCTTAGTACCCCGTGATGGGGGAAGAAGAATCCCTCTTGAGAACCTTTATCATCAACTATTTCCTCCATATGGCCTAAATTCTCATATTCATGAATAAATTCTGTATATAAATCTTTTAATTTCGGGTCGCGATCTAATTTTCTCCACAACTGAGTTAATCTCTTTGAAGCTATTTGTCTAGAATCCCCCAACTCCTCATCTTTTATCTGAGGCTTGAAAGGTAAAAAAACAACGTACCTTCCATTATCCTTTCTATAATGAGTTTTTAAAAAATGTTCATTACAATAATTTAACTCTTCGCTAACTATCGGTTTAGTTGGAGTAACCTGCTCAATTTCCCAAAACGAGGTGATCGTTTTATCTAAACGTTCGGATTCTAAAAGCAGTAAGCAAGAATTGGATGATGGTTTATCGAATTTTAATGACGAAGCAGTACCTGATACTACATGACCAAACAACGTTTCAACTAAGTATAATTGAGAGTTATCAATTTTAATTTTGTTTTGGCCTAGAAGTTCAAAAAACAAGGGGGCTCCTAGAATTACATCTACCCGCTTCGGAATATTCCAGGAGTTATCGGCTAATTTCACATTTGATGGGAAATTATAATCAGAAAGATTTATATGACTTGGAGGAAAGACAGCAATTTTAGGAACAACTAACATATCCAGTTGATATACCTTTGATTTAGTTTCGTTAGATAATTCCGTTGAGATAAATGATTTTGAGTTACAAATCGAATCATTGATTCCCGAAATAGGAACATGATTTTTATGCTTTTTTAATCCCAATGAGTTAGCTGCATTCGTGGTGATTAAATTAACACTTGAGCAAGAATCTAAGGAAGCCACAAATGAATTGAAGGATCCACTGCTATTTCTCAAGTAGATAACAGCTGTGTTCAAAACCACGCAAGTACCCTTTTTACCCTCATGCGCTAATAAGGCGGTCGGAGAAGAGGGAAGGAGGGATGGATTTGATGTATCCCCTACTTGAGGAGAAGTATTGACATCTTTATAGGTTTCTTCTGGCGCGTCTGAGTGAATCAGACTATGATGCGCGTTACTGCAAATGAAACATCTTCCCCTTGAAAGGCAGAGATTTGGAAGATGATTATTCAGACAAATTCTACAAAAATTATACTTATTAATGAGAGCTATTCTTTTGTGTAGATTCATTTGCTTGAATTTTTCACACCGATAGAGAGGGTGCGTTTCATTGCAATTATAAATTACACATTGTTTAGTTTTATTATTCTTCAAAAGAAGAGAGTGGTTTTCGCTATTTGGCTTGCCAGCTTTCGTGTCAACTGGGAACCTTTTCTTTTGCACTTGCGAAGCTGACGCTTGAATAATTCTCGCGCGCTCTTCTAAAAAGCTTAAGAAATCATTTAGTTTCGGAATCTCGTTTTTACCGAGCTTCATTTCGAAACTCTTTCTAACATCAGGATCAAGTTTGTGAAATAATATGTGCAGAATTAAAGCGTCCGACAGATCGTTGGATTTAAATTCTAGTAAATCTAATGCGCGTATTTGACATTTTGTACTGTCAATTAATTGCATCAAAGGGTTTGGAGAATCTTGAACCTTTGACATATTTAATATTTTAAGAATATAATGTTCTACAACTGCACGTTTATTTTCATATCTTTCTTCTAACGATGACCAAAGTGAGTCATATGTATCTTGAGACGATTCAAGTCTCTTGGCTTCTCCCTTTAAGCAACTTTTTAAATAACATAACTGTTGCGTGGGAGTTAATTCTACATTATTTCCAATAATAGACATGAATTGCACTTTAAAGTTCTGAAAATCTTCATATCTTCCGGAAAATGAAGGTAAAGGTAAATCCGGAATTTTGAATTTGTTAACATTTTTAACAGTTTCTACACTAGAAAAATTGCAATTTAATTTTGAGAGGAAAATGTTTATCTTTACCTTCACTGTATCCAACTCATCTTGAAGATCCATTGTCAGGGTTAATGCGTCCTTCAAATCGATGTCATCCGGGAGATTTGTATAGGATAACAACAGGTCTTCGAGTGTCGATTTCAGTTCCAAAACAGCTTCCATTTTGCTGTTTAGCAGTATTTCTGCTTCCTTCTCATCCTTACCCTCCAGGATGAACAAAGACGCGAACTTTGCAAGTTTGTCAATTTTGACTTGAAGCACACCGCGTTGGCGGTTCAGTCCAACGAGTGTTGTCATTTCGCTTATAGAGCTCAGGGTCGCACGGACCAAATGTCAAGCTCAGGACTCAAATGAGAGTGGACTGTAAACTTTTGTACAACAACAAGAAACTTTATTTATTCCAAGGGAATTTTCTCTAAGGTGAGAACAGGGCCGAGGGGCTGTTACATAGTAGTGCAGGGCACAGTGGAGGAGAGCATCCTCACTCCTTGAGTATCCGATGGATTCTGAGGCTATTCGCCGTAGGCGTCGTTCTCATTGGGGGGCCCTACTGGGTAGTAGCCCGAACATTATTAAAGACTTTTTCTGTACTTACTTTTGTCATGGTTTTCACCTTTTGCTTCCGGTTGCAGAGTTAAATTCAGCCGCGTGAACTTAAACGCACTTCCGCTTTATAGTAGAGCGAGCGGCACAGTGCGTAACACAAAATAAATTTAACAAACAATAAATTTAACACATTAATCTCAAGGCTAACCAAAACAAAGATATATTTGCAGATTGTGGGCATTTAATCTTCACGTGAGCTATGCATAAGCCTCTCATATAAATATTTTTACTTATGTAAGAATCATCATGCGTGCGAACGGAACAATGCGTCACGTCGCTCCGCTGTAAAGACGTTTAGAATTGAATTTTAAAAGGGACAAGTGGTAAGAAAAAGAGAGAGACGAAGATATTGGGGGTGGCCAGGTGGAAGGAAAGGGAATGTGTTGTGGAACTTGGGCATTAAGTCATTATATAAGCTAAAAAAGTACGCCTTTAATATAAATGCTTTTATTTATTTGTTTGAGGATTCTCTAGTGATATGGCACAAAGCGTTAGGCCGCTCTGCTGTCAATACGTTTGGAATGGACTTTTCTAATTCACGTTTGGTAACAGGACGAGAGAAGAAAATATTGGGGTTGCCGGGTGTAGGAAGGGGGGTGTGCTGTAGATTTCCGAGGAGTAAATCATTACAAACCTTAAATATAGGCCTTTAATATATATGTATTTTGTGAAGATGTTTATGTGCTAACGGCACGAAGCATCAGGTAGCTCCTCTAAAAAGGTATTAGGAATATACTTTTGGATGGTATGCGTGGCAACAGGCCGATAGAAGGCGATGATATAGAATTAGTTTGGGTTAATCTGTGCTTTGGGTCCCTTTTCTCGCCAAACACGGATTTCGGTTTTGTCGCCATAGAAACGCCATTTTTGCGGAATGTCTCTTGGAGCTTTCAACTACGCGAGACAACAAGGAAAACACACCAGTTGGCGACTTGAATTCAGTTCCCAACTTGCTCAGTTGGGAGAGCGGAAGACTGAAGATCACTGGTAGTTTGTTTATGTGACCTTTTAAAACGCAATGTAAATATTTTATTGCTCTTGTTATTTTAATTAATACTATACGGATTTTGAAACGTAATTTGCTTTATACAAATGAATATTTTTGAAGAGCGAAAAAAAAAAAAAAAAACTAGGCGACAATGCGATCGTGCAAGATATGTTTTCTAGAAAAATAGTAATATAGTGCTTCAAACTGAAAGCCCTATTGCACGACAGCATAGACTACAGGCACATCGCAAAAGATATAAAAAAAATGAAAGCAAATGAAACAAAAATTGAAAAAACGAAAAAACTTTGAAATAAAATATAAAAAAAACTTTTTAAATTTAAAGACTATTTCTGTCTGCTCATTCGCACTAAAAAGTACGAAATAAACGGTGAAAATGCGCTTTGGGTCCCTGCTTGGCGCATTTTCAAAAAGTCGCCAATTTTTGCGTAATGTCTCTCGGAGCTTTCAATTCGCGAGACAACAAGGAAAAACGCGCCAGTTGACGACTTTTTGAAAATGCGCCAAGCAGGGACCCAAAGCGCATTTTCACCGTTTATTTCGTACTTTTTAGTGCGAATGAGCAGACAGAAATAGTCTTTAAATTTAAAAAGTTTTTTTTATATTTTATTGCAGAAAGATATTATTATTACTTTTTTATTTTTAATTTTATTATTTACTTTCAGATTTCTTTTGAAAAATGAAATTATCATTATTGAATGATAGTACAAATTAATTGATTTATCTGCAGTATTTATCTTTATTGTAGTTTTTGCAAGCAATTTTATACACAACAATACACCCTTTTAGCTGGAGCAAAGATGCTTTGTACACATCAGCATTTTTTCCTTTATTGGAAAGATATGTTATTATTTTATAATTCATGTTAATGTCCCTTAAGCATCTACTGTAACAAAAGCAATAGAATATAGAACATGAAATCAAATTTTATTTATCATATAGATTTCACGAGAAATGTGTTGGTAAAACCCTCCTCGAAACAATAGTCTGGTTACGGCCCTGTAGGGTCATTCCATAGTAATGTCAACCTCAGCCGAAGAAAAAAAATACCGAAGTAAAAAAGTATCAATAAATAAATAACTAAATAAATAAAAATCACATAACATAAGAAGTTAAAAAAAAGAAAAAGTATTGTAATTATCACCGAGATTTGCCATAATAAATAGTTTGTAATGTGTCTACTGCTTGCTATTCGATGGTTACGTTAGTCACACTCCATCTTGAGTAAAAGTTACATTTAAGACTAAAAAAAATGAAGATTTAATAAATAATGTGTTTTATGTTTTTAAAAGCCAACTTTGCACATTTTTCAAATATATCATTCAGTTTTTAACACTTGCTTAACTTTGAGAAATGTTTGCCTCGCAACAGGAACATTCATTTTCAGGGCTGCAAAAATGTTACGTTAGTCACACTGCTATTTTGGTTGAAAAAAAGTCGTTAATTTTGTTTTATATTCTTAGCAGATATGATACATAGATACCATTGTACATTGTAAATCCACCAGCATAACTAAAAAATATTTTTTATCCTTTAAGTTGCAAGTAAAAACAGTAACAAAATCAGCTCTGAATGTTACGTTAGTCACTATGGAATGACTCTGTAATAGACAAAAAATGTGTAAAGCTTGTAGATGGAAAAACGCTTTTAATCTAAAGCAGTAAGTAACTGCCCTTAAGCCAGGGCTAAGGCAGAAACATGAAATACAAACGAGCTGGTGGTGTATGGCAAGCTTTCGATCTATTTGCAGCAAAATGTATCAAGCGGACTTTCTGAAAAAGATAAAGTCGAGAATCTTTTAACATTCTCAGTGTTGCCATTTTTCGGCCCCCCAGCAGAAAATGAAGTTGGAAGCGGGATAACGAACGAAATGGACAACCTAAAATCAGGGTTCTACTGTGCTATTAAATTTCATTTAAATTAGTTTTTTAAATTATTAGGTATCACTTCAGTAATTAAATAGTCGATTTTTATTGATTTGGAGATTGCATTATTCTTTGTTTTTTGCTATTCCAGGCATTCTTCGAAAAAAGTGAGACTAATTTTTCTGTTTACTGTTTGTAAAGATGTTCCTGGTTGTGTGGTTTTGTCGGTAGGGGCGAGTCGGAAGGAATAGTTCAGCGCTGCGTTTATGCCGAAATTAAACGCAAAAAAAAAAAAAAAAAAATCTTATCCAGTACATGTTGCAGTTTTAGACTTCTTCATCTATTGTACAATTCTATGCAAAATAATGTACTGTTACTGTACGTTTCCCAACGGGCGCTTGGTCGTTCGTTGGTTTTTCTTTTTTCCCAGTCACCACACCCGGTTAAACCCTTATTAGGGTAGGTACGGTGGTGAGTTGGTGTTTTAATACATTAAATAGATCTACTGAACAAGCTAGAAATATTTTTTTCACATTTTATTTTGGCATAGATGCAGCACTCTGTCGCATTACTCTCACCGTGCCATTCCTACCGACTCTTCCCTATTCTTTTTATTTTTTATTTTACGACTTCAGTTGAGTCCCGACTTAACCCGAAGGATGTGTTCTAAGACCCCCTAGAGTAAGTTGAAATTTCGAGCTGTGGAAAAACGTTTCATGAACATATTGAATTATTTTAGACGCTTATTAGCATCACTAAAACTGTCTTGGACTATTTCTTAACTATACATAACCGTTTCTTAAACAGAGAACAAACTTTTTACTGTATTGTAAATAGGGATGCACCGATTAATCGGCGGTACCGATTACTCGGCCATAATCGGCCACTTTGCCGATTATTAATAATCGGCAAAATCGGGCCGATTAATCGGCTGAAAAATATTTTTCAGATATTATTCTTTGAAGTATACTTTCACTAGGAAACTATGATGAATAATTTTATTAACAGTAATAATAATTCTCACAGTTGATATAAAGATTTTTTTAAATGAATTCTCCTACTTTGAATAAATATACATAGACAATGATGCAACAATTTTCATGTGGCGATAGTTTTCTCCTTAGCACAGTGCTTACAGATAACCTCTAATTTTCAAAGAACAAAAATATTGAATTAAATTGCTACTGATTACTAAAATATATGAATTAAAAGTACTCCTAAATTGGAGTGCTCACCACACACTCCCCCACCACTCCTTTTTTACTTCCTTTTACGTAGTAAAGGAAGTATTGTGATCGCGAAAAAAAAAATCACTCAAATTTGAGTCTAAATTTTGATTTTGCTCACCCCCGAATGAATGCTCAGTAGTTTTTTCGACCTGTCAGCACTTGCATATGTACCTACCAACATATAAGCAGCCGAAAAATCCTTTTCAACCACCCCCGAGTTAATTACGACGAGTTTTCTCGTGACGTCTGTATGTACGTATGTGCGGATGTATGTGGGTCGCATAACTCAAAAACTATATGCCGTAGAAGCTTCTAACTTGGCTCTGAGGATGGTCTAGTTGTGCACCTCCCCTTGTGGTTGCATTCGAATGTTCCCAAGGGGGTGTTTTACCCCTTTTTTGGGGTAAATCAGTGTTAATTTCAATGCAGACTCAAGTGATATGAATTGGCGCGACCACTTGGCGATATGTCGCCAAGCTTTGGGTCACCAAGTTTTTGACGCCAACTTGGCGACATATCACCAAGTTGGCGACAAATTTGCCGAAAAAATTATTTTTTGAATTTGGGTTCAACTTGGCGCTATTGGCGATATTTTGCGAAAAATTTACTGAATGATCTTAAAATCAGCAATATTTAGAAAATTAACCAGTGTAAAATATTTTTTGCATTGTTTCGTGGCAGATTAGGGGAGTAAATAATTGAATTGATACCTTGCTCACTCCAAGCACTTTTTTTAACACTTAAGGCAACTACTAAGAAATTTACACGTAAAAGGAAGTAGTGTGGGGTCCATACCAGATTTTTTTTATAAATTTTTATTTCCAACTAACATAACTAACAATGTGTTAATAATATTATTGACACTAATATGAAAATTGGTCCTAAGAAATTTGATAAAATATTGAAATTATTTTGTGAAAACTAGGAAAATGCGAAAAAATGTTCTCCCAGAAATAAATTACTTACTATTTCTAAACTTGGAATTGTATAAGAGATAAAAAATAGTGATGGTAAAATTGGTAGCGGAAAAACAATTATCCTTATCATTAATCGGCTCGATTATCAACAGCCGATTAATAGGTAATCGGCCAATTTGCTTATCGGTGCATCCCTACTTGTAAAAATAGCTGCATTATGTAACGTAAAATGCTGCTATGATGCACAAAATCAAGGATCAGTGGGAGAAAGAGAAAATAGTAGGAAATGGACAAGATTCGTTGCCTCTTAGAAGAGGTGCAAGATCAACTAGTAGATTTAACATGCTGTAGTGCTATATGAAAATTTCTTCAGTGAGGAAAAATGTGTTGTCCATTGGTTAACAGCAAGTAAGAACTTTAGAAAATTTGGCAAAATTCACTGAAACAACTTCTAATTATCGTAACAGAAATTCGGTGTGAACAGGACATTCACAACCACGTGTTTAATTAAAACAAGTGTGTGGTTGTCCACAAATAAAATCACGCTTTGAAGGGAGATGAGGTTTCTGACATAGTGAATTGTAACAAGATTAAAAGAGAGGGTAACAAAAGATGTGACATTACATATTTTGGTTAAAATAAAAACATTTTTAATTACAATATAATAAATGTGTTGAAAAAGTGTCACATCATCTATGAAGAGTCCCTGCACAAAAGTTGGGATGACATGCGGTTTGGATTGGTTTAAGCTAAGGCCCTTATATAAGGGGAGCTGGCTTATCCGACATTTTGGTTCCAAAAAGACACGTGTGGTTCCACTCGTATGTGTACAAAAACCGCGTTGAAGAAAACTGGTGCAAAATATACAAACTTCAAATGGCTGACCTAATTGAAGTTTAACTGTTCCAACTAATAAAATGAGGATATTTCATTCATTTAAATTGTAGACAAGCAACAAGGATGAAAACGGGTTTCTTTACCGGAAATATTTCCTATAAGCTAGTATTTAATTTGAGAATTCAGTTATCTTACTAGATTTACTCAATTGTGGCGCATTTTGACGAAGCTACGATTGATTAAATTAGCGAATTTCCAAACACTTTAAACGAGGCTGGATCCGAAGCTGTCTTGGAACCAAAATGTCGAATATGTCGGCTTGTCCTCTATAGGAGTTCTAGTTTAAGAATAAAAGTGCTAAATATCGAGTATAACAATTTAGAAATAATGAATTCAAAGAATGGATTGCATTAGAGCTTGTAACTGTTAGTTTCTTTTACGCACCAACTTATGTTCTCAAAGTGCATTTTGTGCCGATTAATTCTTTCTTCTCGTCTCTCTTTTAAGGCTTCCGTTCGTGGCAGCTCGAGAGGGTCATTCCGCCGAACTGATGTCGTACGTCCAGGTGAATAGACGAACACCGGCACCAGCTCTCATATTCAATGTAAGTCACTAGGATGTATTTTTACTCATCCAATTATTGTTGACGATTTTTCCTCTTTTTACTTCCTTTTACGTAGTAAAGGAAGTATTGTGATCACGAAAAAAATTTCACTCAAATTTCGGTCTAAATTTTGACTTTGCTCACCCCTGAATGAATGTCGCGTAGTTTTTTCGACCTGTCAGCACGTGCATATGTACCTAACTACATACAAACAGCCGAAAAATCAATTTCGACCACCCCCGAGTAAATTACGACGAGTTTTCTCGTGACGTCTGTATGTACGTATGTGCGGATGTATGTGCGTATGTGGCTCGCATAACTCAAAAACTATATGCCGTAGAAACTTCTAGCTTGGTATGTAGGCTCTGAGGGGGTCTAGTTGTGCACCTCCACTTGTGATTGCATTCGAATGTTCCCAAAGGGGTCTTTTACCCCTTTTTTGGGGTAAATCAATGTTAATTTCAATACAGACTCAAGTGATATGAATTGGCGCCACCACTTGGCGACATGTCGCCAAGCTTTTGGTCGCCAAGTGTTTGACGCCAAGTTGGCGACATATCGCCAAGTTGGCGACAAATTTGGCGAAAAAATTATTTTTTGAATTTGGGTTCAATTTGGCGCTATTGGCGATATTTTGCGAAAAATTCACTAAACGATATTAAAATCAGCAATATTTAGAAAAATAACCATTGTAAAATATTTTTTGCATTGTTTCGTGGTAGATTAGGGGAGTAAATATTTGAATTGTTACCTTACTCGC
This sequence comes from Uloborus plumipes, assembly GCA_038373865.1. Lineage (NCBI taxonomy): Eukaryota > Metazoa > Arthropoda > Arachnida > Araneae > Uloboridae > Uloborus > Uloborus plumipes. The sequence goes on along the minus strand of JAXGGA010012186.1, from coordinate 2,714 downwards.
TCCAAGCATTTTTTTTAACACTTAAGGCAACTACTAAGAAATTTACACGTAAAAGGAAGTAGTGTGGGGTCCATACCAGATTTTTTATACAGAAATAACTCCAACTATCCAAATCAATATGGATCTGACCCCGAATTTTCGGGTAACCGAAAATTTGGATGGTTCTGCTTTTTGCGTTATCTATATATGAATCCAATGTGTTGAAATGCATCAAAAGTTTCCTTAAAATGAATTTAATAATCTAAGTTTAAGGCCTTTTCTTCAGAAACACTTGATTTTAGACCCACTTTCCCCCAGCTGGCTCAATGTATGTCAATGTTTTAGGCATTGTTGGCTAAAAGTAGGGTCCGATTAAGGTAGCGGGGGGGGCGGGGGGATTGAGGTCAAACGCTTTTTCTGTACACCCCTCGTAGTAAAATGATTTTAGCCGTTTGGGGGTCCCTAAACAGCAGAGGTCCTACTTAATGAACTAGTTGGCCTATTCAGTAAGTAGGCCTTGGATGAAAGTACTGTAATGTATTTTAGGTAATTCTGCAATTAAACATTTTTCACATACAATTTGAAGAATTCATTAAAAATTGGATCATTTTATTTTTCAATTCCGATAAAGTGAAATAGAAGGAACACTTTCAAAACAAATGTTGTGGTCTAATTTGCGTGTGTTTAAGATTTGTGTGTGTTTTTTTCCAGGGAATTGTGGTGTTTTTAATGATCTCTGCCGGCAACATAGGCAGTCTGATAGATTTCTTCAGCTTCGTCGCCTGGATGTTCTACGGAGGGAGCATGTTGACGGTCATCATCATGAGATTCACGGAGAAGGACCTCCACAGACCTTACAAAGTATTTTATCCCATTTTACATGCTCGTTATGAAATCAAGGCATTCTTTATTGTAAGAATCATACTATATTTGTGCTATTCCATCGTCACGTGCGAGACAATTAGAGTCGAAATTTCCGCCAACGTTTTGCTATACTGCCGTGCTAAGCCGCAAAAGTGGTATCTGCAGTTGAGCTCAAACTGAGATATTACTCTTTAATCCATTAATGCCTAGCGTTCCTTTTTAGGGACCGTCCAAAAAAGGGTCTGAATTTCCCTAAAATGAACATTTCAACCAAATAATAGTGTTCAATGAGTACCTTGGTATTGTTTAAATTCGTTATTAACAAATTTCTACACATAACCATTGTAAAGTGTGTTCTGTAGCCGTTTTAATATGATCTTTATCCAAAATGACATCGTTCACAATCTCAAGAAAAAAAGCTAAGTTTTCAAAGTTATTCCCAGCTTCCCAGTTTATGTTCATTGCTGATTTTATTTCTTCTTATAAAATGTCTTTTTAAATATTATATCGTAGGCAGAAAAAAAAATTTAGCAAAAAAAGTATGTACTCTCTGGGGTCTATCGTAACTTTTAAGGAACGATTTTTCTTTCCTTAATAAAAAAATGTATTTTTTACATCATATTTTTTCTATTATTTTTCTTGTCCATGAAACACTGTTTGTAACCAGTATACAAAATATCGTTGGAAAAAAATGTCAGGGATCTATGGCTTAAAGTTTTGCGGCACCATGTTCAGGTGAAACTTTTTCAGAATTTTTTAAAAAAATGTTTCCCGTTTTCAAATGAACCATGATTTTCGGGATGGGGGATCAACGGGACCATGATTTTGTATCTAGGTCAAATACGTCACAAAGAGCCACCTGGTGGCGTTAACTCAATTTTGTTAAAAAGTGCAGATACGACTTTTGTGCTTAGCACGGCAGTATATAGCGCTTTATGTTATAACTGAATAGGAGTAAACGCATTTTTTAATCTTTGCATTTGATGCAAAGATACTCTTGACGCAGTTATATCTTTGTTTAATAATTTTGTTATATTTGGAATTTAATTTATTCACGTGGGGGACATCCAAAGTCTACCACTTTAATGGGCTGTATGAATCAATTAATATTTTTGCTCTATTAATTAAGCAATGACGAAAAAAGTGTCTAATATTGAAAACCAAGGTTCCAATGTAAATGGAACATATTTCATTTTTTCAGAAACAATTTTCACAGTTGAAAAAAAAAAAGCTAGGAAAAAATAGCCACTTTGTCCCGTACGTGACGGTTCATCTATTTTAAAAAGTACAAGACAATGACAATTTTTTTTCTCAAGAAATCACACGTATACGTGCGTGGTTTCCTAAGCAACAAAATTTTGTTCATTACCTTTTTCAATTATTTTTAATGAAATATGTGAATCAACACGTGCGGAGAAAAATATAGTTTTTCATGGAATGGCTCTATTAATGAAAACAAATAAAAATGCAGTGAACTCTCACTTATACGCCGCCTCATTTATGCGCCTTTTTCATTTATACGACGATTTTTAATGGTCCCAGTACATTCCATAGCAAAATAATGATAGTATCATTCGTTTATGCGTCGCTCTAAAGATAAATATTTCACTTATGCGTCGAATTTTCCCTAAATTGTAAAAAATTTAATTTATTTTCTTTAAAAAAAATAAGCATTTTTCTTCACTTTCCTGTTAAATCTGTAGCCTTTATTGCTCACGGAAGGCATTTTGTCCGCATGAACTAGAGTTCGGAGAGGGACAATTACCTATTATGCATCGTTTTAAAGGTAAGAGTTTGTACTTAGGTATGCTACAATTTTTGCTTTCTCATTATCATTGTAGTTACGTTACAGTAATTGCCAAACCGTAGTA
>JAXGGA010012185.1:0-39629 GCA_038373865.1 Uloborus plumipes | reverse complement strand
TCACTTCTGTTCATTGAAAAGGACGTTCCTTGTAACGCCAAAATACTTGCCTTTAGTGTTAATCCGCATTTGTGATTTTAACGTTGGAAAATTTGCTTTTATATTTAAAGAATTTTAACAAGACATCAAAAGAATACCTACCACGAATTAGATTATCATCTAACTGGTGCAGTTTCCCTTTTAATTATGCAAAATCTTACGCTTAAACTTCAATCTGTTCAAATAGCTAAACGATTTCAAGACAATAGATATGCCACTAGTTTTTATCAAATTATTTTAAAATATAAACTAGTAGACACATCAGTTTTCTTATATTGTTCACAATACATTTCACAACTTACCTAATACTTAAGATCTTAATATGCTGCACTATATGAAAAATGAGTTTTTTTTTTTTACAAAATAAAATACATTTAAGTTTATACCATTATATTACTTTTTTTTTATGACAATGAAAATTATTTTAATGCGAGGGGCGCTTTACTCTTTAGAGGCATATTTTTTCAATTGGTACATTTAATTTTGCAATATTTTATGGCTCAAAGTACATACTCATTAAATTTCAGATAGTTCAAATTTACTCGCTAAATTAATTGCTCCACAGGTTCAGTTATGGAAGAAAAATGGCTCAATTATATCTGAAGTTCATAACCATGCAACAAAAATAAATTATTTATACAGCTGCGAACATAGTTTGAACTTCATAAACATTAATCTGTCATTTTGTTTATCGTGATATATTTTTTTTGCAACATTCTTTTCACAAATTTATGTTCAAGTTTCTTCACTCAAACAACTATAACGGGAACTTTTATGATTTTTCAAAATGCCTACTAAATTTCAAATTACGTAAATTTGCTTGACTTAAAGTCGTACTAAATCGTAAATTAGGTTTTTTTTCCTTTTTTCTTCTTGTTTTTTGTGACTTTTTTTTTTTTTTTTTTTTGATTGTTTGTTTGCTAATAAGCGAACATAGTTGAAAGTCTAGCATGAAATTTTAATTAAAACAACCGAAAGAAAAATTTTTAGAAATGCGTTTTTAGGTTACTTTTCTACTCTTGATTTAATTTTGCAGCATATTTTAGGCACTTTTTACATTATCTCTAGTTGAGCCATGCGAAGCACTAAAGCAAAAATCCGGTTTTTAAGTGACATTTTAATAACACAGCTAAAACGTGAATTGCTCACCGATCGGGTTAATTCAAATCTTTGAAATGTGACCTTATTTATGCAGTTTAGTGAAGTGATAAGGAAGTTACGGCGTACTCAAAAAAGGAACACATTTGAGAAATAATGTGTGTGCTAACTATGGGGATGACACAGCGGTAATGGTATTCGGATATTGATCCCTTCAATACACCGACAAAAATGGTTTCTCGCTGCGTGGAACGACGTTGCACAGGCTCTAAAGTAGCGAGGAAAGTTTCAACAAACTACTCGCCACCAAGGCGGCTCGCCTTTGAAGTAACGAGGAAAGTTTGAACAAACTACTCCCCGCTAAAGCGGCTCACTAAAAAGCTTTCCTGCATCAAAGTCAATCGAATTACTCTCCCTAAATTGCAAATAAAATTCCTTACCAAAAACAATTATTTCGAAATCGCTATCTTCCTGGAAATTTAATTGCAAAATTCTAAACGAAAAAGTTGTTTTAATACTTGGATCTCAGCCAAAAAGTGTCCCTGCTAAAAACATCAACTACAATTTTATTTAAAACACATTTTTCAGAATGGCAACAGAAAAAGAAATATAAGTCATGAATTAGAATAAAAACAATCGTTAAAACTTTGTTGTAACACGTATTCAAAATGGCGACGGAAAGAAATAAATTTCTTGGAATTTCAAAAAGTTCAAAAATTTAACGTTTTAATTCAAATTGACAACGGAAAGAAATAAAAGTCTCGGAATTTTAAATGGTTAAAAAAATTCATTAAGGTTTTAATTAAGAATGCACCGATTCATCGGCTATAATCGGCCACTTTGCCAATTATTAATAATCGGGAAAATCGGGCCAATTAATCGGTTGAAAACATATTTTAAAAATATTCTTTAAAGTATTCCTTAACGAAAACACTATGAGGAATAATTTTATTAACAGTTATAATAATCCTCACAATTGAGGTAACGTCTCTACTAATAATAAAGCTGAAGGTGGGTTTGCCTTTCCTTCTTTCTGTCTGTTACGCGCGTAGCGCCAAAACCGTTCGGTCGATTTTCATGACACTTGGCACAAAATTAGTTTGTATCATGTAGTTTTGCACCTCGAAACGATTTTTCGAAAATTTCATTTCGTTCTTTTTCTATTCGAATTCTTAGCGAAAATTCGATAAAATATAGAAGAAATATTTCATACACATTTTCAACTCTTTTGTCATTCGAAAGCTTGAAATTTTCTGCACAAAATGAAGTTTTTTCGAAGTTTCTACGATCATCAGGAGAGCTGTAACAATTGTTTTTAGAATCCCGGAATTCAAGGCTTACCTTTAGTAAAGCAAGCCAAACGATTCTAAAATGGTTAAGCTCGAGAATAAAATTTGTTTGAAAATAGAGATGAAATGAATTGTTTTATCAACGGAAATCAACTTTTCATGTTGTTACCATGGTTACGTGTTCATTAGGGTGGCCCTTATTTTTCAACTTTTACAAAAGTTAGCTCCCACCCCCCTATTTTGTTCCAATGAACAATAAAATGATGTGTGCAAAATATTAGCTCAATCGGAAAAGTTTAAGGGGTGCCGCAACGAGCATGAAATTGTCAAATTTTCGCCGAAAATATGAATTTTTCACTTTTTTTCAAGTTAATTTTTTTCTAGCAGATTTACATTTCTGATGGTCGTATGTCTTATTAAAAGTGTTATTCTACTTGAACTATCTTTCTGTGGACTTCCATGCCTCTCCTGCCGTTTCCTCTGAGACATTAATATAGATTACGATGCTGCTTGGTCAAGACGTTTTCCGCGACGCATGGCGCTTTCCTGGTGATGCAACAATTTCGACAGCAAACTTGCGAAAGTTTTTTTGTATGTCCTGTCCACATACATACTTGGTCATTTTGAAATTTACATGCCCAGAACATCTATTTTAGAAGAATTTAATGTGTTGTGCAAATTTAAAAAAAAAAAGAAAAAACTCCAATCTAAAACTTTGCTCCCCTGTCTTATCTGTTTAGTTCCAATATGTCTCCCATTCCCTTCTCCGATTTCCATTTCTACCGCCCCCACTCGAAGAAGACCCCACATCCGGTCAGAGGTCAAGAGTCAAGGGGGGTGAGACGCGACCCGCGACCATGCATTAGCGTGAGAGCAGCTGTCCACGTCAGTGCTGCTTGTTATTTGTGCCTGACTTTAAAATGGCATCAACGTCTTCCGGTAGCTCATCACATAACCTAAGAAAAGATTTTTATATTGATCTTGTTGGTTACATTTCCAATCAAATTGTTGGAGCGAAATTACCATCGAATAGGCAAGTTTTAAGCGTCTTTTTTTACAATCTGAAAGTTGTAAATTTTACCATAAAAGCTAGTGCTACATTAGTAATTCAAGAAGTTTCAGTTTTCTGGCAAAAAGCTCGAATTCCTACTAGAAGAACGAACCATTGTACTGAAAGACTAATAGAACTGCACGATAAATGGAAGCATTTACAGAAAAGTTTCTCGAGAACCTCAAGCAAAGAAAAAGAGAGGAGAGATTCTTTTGTGGAAATTATGGACGATCTTTTTGACATAGCACATGCAAATGCTTTGGAAGATATAAAAAATGAAGAGGATAGAAAATTCTTAATTCTTCAGCGCCAGAAAGGGCGACCGGGCTCCATGGTTGATGTTGACCAAAAACTAACACAAAAAGAAGAAAGAACATTAATGAAAAAAACTATGGAAGTTGCTCAAAAGAAAAGAACTTACGAAGAAATGGAACTACAATAAGCAACCACAAGTTGTGATATAGCCTCCAGCAACCCAAGCAGTGATAGTTTTGATGACAGTGACAGTACTTCTTCTGTCATTGATACGCAATTACCAGCAACTGACACATTTACGAGTACGGACATTACTCGCACAGAAACACGAGGTACATTGCAGTTTTTTACTCCTCGTCTTTCGGAAGTTTTTGACAGGTGTAAAATCACTGACCGAAATGGTGTTTACATTTTGATAGCTGGAGGAATATAATAATAGCTGGAGGAATATAATAATATTCTCACAAAAGATGAAAGTGAAAAACAATTCGTTTTGCATATCGTAGCTGAAGACCGCAAAAGATACCCTGCTGCCACCAAATCCTAACTTAGGAAACAATAAGGTAAAATATTTATTTGTTTATATACTATGTTTTGACTCTACAGAAACTGTTTGTCAAAAAATGTTTTTTTTTCTCTAATATTTTTTGTGTTATTATTAAAAACTGCAATCTTTTTAAAAAATTCACGAAATTTCAGATATTGACTAAACTTTAAGTCATTTGCGGCACTCCTAGAGATTGTTCAAATGAATTGAAATTTGGTACAGAGTGTTTTTTTGTTCATTGGAACAAGATAGGGGGTGGGAGCAAGGAAATTTTAACTTTGGAAAAATGCCATATAGTTAAGGGCCACCCTAGTGTTCATACTTATTTTTGTTTCGTTCCTTTTCCAGCGTTGCCAGACGTAGTATTTTTGATACTACGGTAGTATTTTTTTGGCCCAAATAAGGAGCGTAGTATTTTTCTGGCAACCATGTTTCCAATATACTTATGACTTAAAAGATTTGGCGGATTTTTTTTTTTTTTTTTTTTCATTTTCATATATTTCGCATTTCAGCAATATTGATTTTGGCAACGTTTGGAAACAGTAGTAGGCGCATCTATCGCCCATTTAGCGAGAAAGGGGTACCCAAAGCACAAAGATTAACCAAATATCGTATAAATTGCGACATTGCATCGTTCTTTTTAAAATGTTTCATTTCGGCAAATGTATTGTTTTGTTTTTAAAGCTAGGAAAGGAAACTTTCTTCTTCTTTCAAATTTTGGTAAGATTTCTGTTGGTTTCTGTAAGCAACAAAATTGTTCTTATTTTCTCTTTTGGCTTATTATTGTCTCCTCTTGGGGTTGCATTCGAATGTCCCAAGGGGGTGTTTTACCCAACGCCTCCTAAATACTAAATGCCTGCAAGTTTCTGGCTTTTAGCACAGAGCAAAATTTCATCCTTGGTTCAGGATACACTGCCACCTACCAGAGTTCTTCGAGAAAGAGAAATTAATGATTGGTTCATTTCTAAATTTAAAAATCAACCAATCAAAAAATTTGTTTCGAATATTGTTTGGATCCATCGCCAATAGCTGCAAAATGCAGTTGGTTCACGATACACTGCCATCTACCGGAGTTCTTCAAAAACTTAACGATTGGTTCATTTCTGAATTTAAATTTAAAAATTAACCAATCAAAAAATAACAACGACATTATCAGATTGCCGCAAGGTGGCGTTTAAAGTTGAACCCATCTCGACGGTAGCGAAGCAAATGTTATAGGCATTTAGTATTAGGAGGCGTTGGTTTTACCCCTTTTATGGAGAAAATCAATCAGTGTTAATTTCAATGCAGACACAAGTGATATGAATTGGCGCGACCACTTGGCGATATATCGCCAAGCCTTCGGTCGCCAAGTATTTGTCGCCAATTTGGCGATTTTTTTGGGGGGGGGGTTCAACTTGGCGCTATTGGCTTTATTTTGCGAAAAATCCACTGAATGATGTTAAAATCGACGATATTTAGGAGATTAATCATTGTAAAACATTTTTTTGCATTGTTTCGTGGCAAACTAGAGATATAAATGTTTGAATTGTTATCTTAATCACTCCAAGCACTATTTTAGCACTTAAGTCATCGACTAAGAAATTTACACGTAAAAGGAAGTAGTGTGGGATCCATACCAGATTTTTATATCATAATCTTTGAAGGAATTATAGTTGAATTATAACTAAAATAGAGCATTTTTTCCGCTATATCAATTATTTAAGAAATTAACTTTTAATTTTATACCACGAGCAAAGCCGTGCGGGTACCGCTAGTTTTTAATAAATTAATTCTCCTACTTTGAATAAATATACATAGACAATGTCGCAACATTTTTCACGTGACGATAGTTTTCTCCTTAGTACAGTGCTTTTAGATAACCTCTAATTTTCACAAAGAATAAAAGTCTTGAATTAAATGGCTACTAATTATTAAAAAAATTAAATTAAAAGTACTCCTATATTGGAATGCTCACCACAAACTCTCCCAAGACTTTTTTGAATTTTTATGTCCAATTAAAATATTTAACAATGTGTTAATGTAGTAGAATTGACAATAGTATGAAAATTGATTTATAGCCAGGAATTCAAGTGAAACACGGACGATCGCAACTCACCAATGCAATCGCAAATTCCCAAATTTGGATAAGGGCCAATCCATGGTTACGGTCGTTACGTTCACACAACTTCAGCTGCTCATATTTTATTCACAAATGCAGTTAAAATTCTAATGAAAGCAAGGAATGATAAAGCTCCCCCCCCCCCCAACATGATTATCACCAAGCGTTTTAGTTTGAAATTATTAGTGGAAGTTGTAGAAAAACCTCGAAAATGCGTTGTTACGGTCGTTACAAAAAAAAAGACATGGTTTTTTGAGTGCTATGAAACACTGCCACTTTTCTTTGAATCTATTGCACGTATGATCTTCTGGATTTTATAATAATTGCTCTATTAATCAGGCATGATATCCTACAAAGATTTTAGCATTTTTGTTGAAAAATGAATTTTTATAAATTTTTGATTGCGATTACGGTAGTTACAAAAGCAGTTACGGTCGTTATACGTCTGAATATTTACAAAATATATGTTGCTGAAAATGAGTAAACGGCTATTTTAATTCATTTTTCCGCCATATATAAAGTCAAATAATGGACGTATGAGCAGAAGGGTTCTCCAGGTAGTTCATTTGATTAGACATAATCTTCAATTGATTACTATAGACTTTGGAAGCTTTCAAATCCCTTGAGCTACGTTTTCCTATGAAACTTCACCAGAAAATCCACACCTTCCAGTCTCTCTTTAGATATTTTACCTCCACTAAATCCTCATAATCATCTGTAACTTGAGCTCTATATTTCTTCAGTACTTTGCTTAGAAAAATTTCCACAAATTTGCTTATTACGTAAATGGCATTGATTGCACCGGGCACCTTATTGCTTCAACTACAAGTGTTCTCTTCATTAAACATTTTAAAAATACTAACACATTAAGATTTTTTTCTGCATAAATCATTTGCTCTCGTCTGCCCGTTATCGATACATAAGATTTTAAAGGATTAAATTGAAGTGAAGCTCCAAATTTAAAGGCTTCTGAAGAAAAAGAAGGCCGACTATTTCCCCATCTGCATGTGATAGGACATCTATCTGCAAAGCATGCGAAAGATGTCTCCCATCATTACCTGAAACTCACTAAATTTGCTGACTTTATTAAAATTTCGGCAGACTTTAGGACTTTATAATTCGAAAACGAGGATGTGAGGGCAAATAATTTACAAATCCAGCAAAATGTTTTACTACAATGTTTCAAATGCAAATAACTTATTTTTTTTCATTATTTCACTTTTGTACTGTTTCCTGGTGAACATCGAATGACCCCTGAGTCAAATTTGTCTAAGAACTAACGTAAACGTTATTTATATTAAGAAAGCTCCTTTATAGGCGCTTTTACACTCTATAAGACCCCCAAAGTAACTTTCAGATGCAAGTGAACTTACGTACCAAAATTGGCAAAGATCCGACGTGAACTGTGAATTTAGACCTAAAACATTTTAACACCCGTAACCAACATATCACAAAAACGAAAATGTTTTTAAAATAAATTATTAGTGCTTGTTTTCAGAATAAATGAGTACACTATAAAACCTAAATGGCAAACTTCTACCTCAAATAGTTATTGTTACAGAATAACACATTTTTTTTTTTCGGTTGCGGTCTTTACAAAGATTCTAGATAATTTTGCCTGCCTGTAATTAAAAACTAATACAACCTACAAAGAAATTGATTGCTGGAAAAGGTCAAAGGGGGTGCTTTACTAAAGCACTATAATTCATTATCTTCCAAATTGAGCCCGATGTGGCCAGGGTCTAGGCTGCAAACTTGATAATTTTTAACTGAAAAATGGGTTAGAAAAATCGTAACTTTAGGACGTTGAAACCATGTTAAAAGTAAAGACTAGGATATTTTACCCTTTGAATTAGGAAACTATGCTTTCTTGTGAATAAAATGACACATAACATGTTATTACTAAGTGAGTTTCATGTTTTGATGTCTATGTCCTATTTCTCATGGATTGGCCCATAAGTTACAATCGCTACGAGATGCGATTCTAATGTAATTCGACTTCCAGTAGTGACTGCAATTTGCGATCGCCTCGAAGCGATTGCAATGGTGTTTCACTTGAATTGCTGCCTAAGAAATTTGATAAAATAGTGAAATTATTTTGTGAAAATTAGGAAAATGAAAAAAAATCTTCTCTTTGAAATAAATTGCTTACTATTTCTAAACTCGAAATTCTATAAGAGAGAAGAAAAAACAGTGATGGGAAAATTGGTAGCATTAAAAATAATCAGCCGTATCATTAATCGGTTCCGCCGATTAATCGGCAGATTATAAACAGCCGATTAATCGGTAATTGGTCAATTTGCTTATCGGTGCATCCCTAGTTTTTATTCAAAATGGCAACGGAAAGAAATAAATGTCTTGGAATTTTAAGAAGTGAACAATTTAATTTACGTTTTAATTAATATCTCAACTAATTAAAATCGAACAATTACGCAGTTGGTCTCATTGCTTTCCTTAAACAATTTCGAATCGAATGGTACCTCGTTCAGGTCTTTACTCTCAGTGGTTTTTGAGGAGTTTAAGATAGGCAGGCGCTGACAGATTTTAATAGTATTAATTTTCGGAAACACTGGACTCGATTATTCATGTTACGAACTACTCGAGAATGGGAACAAAAACGCAAAAAATTGTTAGTTGCATCTCTTAAAATGGACGTATGATATTTAAAGAATATTTTCAAACCTTGATTTTTTTTCCTAGGGATTATAGAAGCATTAAACCTCTACTGGTACTACAGAAAGCATGGAACAATTAAAACTTAACCAAGTAAAATATCAACATGAAACTAATTCTAAGAATATCTAATCCATTAGGACTGCTCATTCTGAAATGTTTAAGGCAAATATTGAATAGAGAAATGTTTATTGTTAAAAATCAAGAAATGCTGCAATCGTGGTGTTATTTTAATTGTTATAACTCTTTTCTAGATGGTAGTACACTCAGCTGTTTTAGAATGCGAGTGAAAGTGTTCAATTATAACCGAACGAATGTATTGAATATACTGCATTTTTCATCTGTAATTTTTCGGATAACAGCCAAAGCTTGAAATGTGTAGTTTTTTTTTTTTTTTTTGTCGATAGCGGTGAAAGAAAACCTTTAAAATACTGCCATACTAATGAAGATTGATGAAGCATTAAAATAATTAGCGTACCCATAAAAAATCCCTTGAGACGTAATCTGTATTTTTAGTAAAGGTTTCGTTATTAAGTGACATTTGTTTTAGGATTAGCTCCGATTTGGTAAAATTAAATTATGTGTAATTTCCTAACCAACGCTGTAAACAAAAGCAGACAAATGATAGATGGCATTCACAGTATAGTTAATAAAATAATTTTTTTACAGAAGCAAAAGATTATATTTTGCCTTTTTGAAAAAAGAAAATATTGAAAAATTTGTCAATACATCGTCTACATTTCAAATAACTCTACGGATACGCATAATTACCAGTGAAATACTAAACACGTAAATAATTTCTTTTTTTTTTTTTAATGCAGTTTCAGCATTCGATAACACTTTTATAAGAGCCTACATACTCATATAGTTACTCTTATGATATTTTTATACCGAACTTGTTTGAAGCTTGGTAATCAATCATTGACTAGTGGGGGCATGATTGTAAAATCTTAATCTAATATCTTGTGATATTAAATCAGATTTCGCGACAGCGAACGACAAGGATACATTTATCAGATGTGTATCAAAAGGATATAAATTCAAAACGCTTTTAAGATAATGCATTATAGTTTAACTGCAATTTTGATGAAGAATATCATCGATCATAAGGTTAAAAGGAGAGAGCCATTTTTCTCAGACTTGACGTCATATTTATGAGAGGAACTTATGTCTCATTCATCAATTAATATTACAGGAATACAATGCGTAGACTTGAGAATTAAATCATTGTTATAGATGATGTTTATAAAAAATATTTTAAAGAGCTTTTGGGAAGTGTTTCCTAAAGTTTATATTTTACATGAAAGTTAAAGCTATTTTGACTCACAAGTTAATTTTTTTCTCTTTTCTGATAATTTCTGCAAACCGGTAAATATTTCTCTGTACAGAACAATGAATGATTGTTGTATTATTTCCTTATTTGTTACAGTTCGCTAGGTGAAAACATACAGGCACTGAAATTGGTTGTTCTGAAGACACTAGGTTTTTTTTCGCATCCGTTTGTACGGCAAACTATGTACGATTTTCTTAGGTAAAACCTTTCACGTATTTACGCATGCTTCTTACGACAAAAGGGGTGATAGGAAAGGTAAAAATGAAGAGAAGAATAATAACAAGCATTTTCAGCCGTATTAAACAATATAGAACGATGCTAATTTCAAATACATAGTTTTTAGTTGAATCTATCAAAAGGATAGCAAATACAAGTTTTATATTGAAAACTTCGAAAAGTTCCCACTCACAACCCATCACCCATTTTCAAAGTGGAATGGTTTCCGAGTGCTAGGCTCGGCTTTGAAGAACAGACAGTACAGTAACGGATGATCCAAAAAACTTGTCTAAATGCATTTGGGATGATTAAAAGGATAAGAAGTTGACATTTCAGAGAAACCTGTTTTTGAATGCAATACTTATTTCATTTCATTTGGAGTACGAAGACCTCAATTTTAAAACCCTGATTGCTCCGATTTGTTCCAGTGTCCATAGCTTTTGGCGCAAAGCCAAATTGAGCAGTCCTGTAGCAAATATTACTAAGTGGACTAGTTTTTGTATACTAAACAGCACGCTTTATCATTGGAACCGGGTGTTGTTTTTATAATGCACACATACATACATGCATGCATACATACATGCAGACACACACATTTGTGTGAATATAATTTTGGAGCTATATGCAGGCTTCCTCCCTCCCTTCCCCATCATTACTGTGCAATTTCTTAGGCGCATAATCACAAAAACGCAGTTTTAGATTATCTTTCGTAGCATTAGTGGTGAGAGGTTCCGGGGGATCCTCCCTCAAAAATAATGCGTAGTTGAAGTCTTAAAAAACCAAGCGCAGGGAACATCTATAACTGAAGCACGAGGAAGAAATAGGATTCTCAGGAACTGTCTGCAGGAAACTTTTCGAAATTGAAACCCTAATTGAAGTGGTAGACAATCTTATATTGGTGTAGGACGTGGCTCGAAAACGTCTCCCTTTTCAAAATTATAACTCCAAAAACGCAATTTTAGGCTATCCTCAACAATGCTATTAAAACCACGGTCGAAGTTCTCTCCCGTGAATTTATACATAATAAACTCTACAATAAGACAATTGTATACTATACATTGTAGTGCTAGGGAGAGAGGATTCAAAAGCATCCCAGAAATTTTTTGAACTCAAGGAGCTGAAAATGCGATAGTAGTTCATAATTGATTACTTTGGAGTAAGATAATATACTCCACCCCTCTGGCTTTTTTTTATTTATTCATTTTATTTATTTTCATTTATTTATTTTTTTTTTTTGATAAGAGTCCTAAAGCAGAAATTTTTACGACCTTAAATAATATTTCTATGTTGAAAATGGGTAAGGGGTGGAGTCGGTACTCTTCCATGTACACTTTTGAAAAGTAAACCCTGAATGGCAGACTATCTCTGTCACTGATGACTCAAAGGAAGAGAAATGGGTTCAGATATCATCCTCGGAAATTTTTCGAACTTGACATTTCAAAACGCACATTTATTGTTTTTTTAAAGATGTTTGGCGATTTTCTCTAGCTGTTTTTTTTTTAAATTTAAGTTCTAAGAAGTCAGCTGTAGGCTTTTTTTGGTAACAAAAATAAGAGATTGGGGGAAGACTGCCTTTCTAACCCTCTTCTGGGATACTCCAATCCACTTTCATTTACTTAAAAAGAACCTGTGCTTCACTTTTTGTTTTTCAAAACATTCAACTCTTTTGGATTCGTTCAAAATGTGGCCCCCAAATTTTACACTCTATGCCCAGGTCTAAAGCGACAAAGTTGACATCAAAAGGTCATTTTTTCCAAATGTTTTTAACGACTACCAATTATAAAAGGAGACACACAAGGTGTTAGGACAGTGATTCTTTTAGATGTTTGTCACTGTCAATTCTGTTA
The DNA here is from genome assembly GCA_038373865.1 of Uloborus plumipes. Lineage (NCBI taxonomy): Eukaryota > Metazoa > Arthropoda > Arachnida > Araneae > Uloboridae > Uloborus > Uloborus plumipes. The sequence continues at coordinate 27,180 of JAXGGA010012185.1, read as the reverse complement.
TCGCTTACAAAAGTAATTCAACCCCATCACCCCCGCTAACAATGGTACATCTGCTCTAAAAATAAAAATAAAGGTTTGAAATTTCCTAAAAATATTTCTTTCATGAAAAAAGGTTAGTCCTGCAAAAATTTTAAAAGGTTGAGTGGACTTTTTTTTTTAAGAACTTTTTATTTCAATTGTGCGTGACCCCCACTAGCGCAGAGCCAATAGCATTTGCTACTTTTGCTCTATGGCTAATCCAGTCCCGTTTTGGCTTCTATAGACTACATATAGCTTCCTCATGCGAAATACTGAAGTTAGGGCAGTATTTATGAAATGGAAATGTAACTTTGCTCTCAATATCGTTAGATTCAATCACAAAAGTTAAAAATGTGTAATTTATTTATTTATTTTTTTTTTTCTTTTTTTGAAAGAAAAACAAAGATACAGACACATGCTAACAATTTTTCGAAGAAAAAATGTCAACGAAGAAATAACTCTATATCCAAAGTAAATCGTTATTTTACTATTTGTCCGTGAAAGCCGCGCCCAGCACTTGCGAACCATTCCACTTAAAAAAGGGGTGACGAGTTGTTGGTGGGAAATTTCCGAAGTTTTTAATTTAAAACTTGCATTTTTGCTATCCTTTTGACATACTTAACTAAGCTATGTATTTTAAATTAGCATCATTCCACGTTGTTTAATACGGCAGAAAATGATTTTTATCATTCTTCCCCTTATTGTTATCTTACCTATAACCCTTTTTTTGACAAGATCAGAGAAGACCTGACGCATGCGTAAATACCCAGAAGCTTTACCTAGGAAAATCAGATAGGAAATGTTTTTGCTCCTTAAAAGGAAGTGTTTATGAAACCTAAACCTCATTAAACCGTATTCCATGTAATGAACACTGAATTCAAGATAACTCTGTATTTTTTTCTTTTTTATTGAGGCTCAAATTAAGTAAAAATATACATCGAAGAAAGAAAAATGAGGACAAAGACCAATACTTTGTCATTTAGAATCACGCGCTATTCCAAATCCCTAGAGTACACAAGTCTTTTGAATTCTGGCAGAACTTTATCGGAAAAATTGTTTTGAAATTTCTTGCTACCAATACTGATAGGTTATTTAAGAAACTGATAGAGGTTTCACTAAATATTCAATGCATTTTCGATGAACATAGTTATTTTTATCTGAAATACTTTCTTCCAAACTCGCAATTTCTCAACAATAAAAAATGAGTGTTAGTCTAGTTATTCCCTATTTTGTGAAGAAGGAATCGCACTTAGGACTAAAAAAGCATTTGTTTATGGGTTAATTGCATTAAACATTCAAACTTCATTTAGTAAAAATGTCTCTTTTATTAAACGAAATTTATTAATATAGTAAATTTGTGTAATAGAAAATATTCTGCAAAGGTTTTTCTTCCTGGAATTTTGTTTCGTGGAGGCAAGTTATTAAAAACTACGTAGGAAAAACAATATTTGAAAAAGTAATGGTTTCTGTCAAATAAAAAGTGAATTAAAAAGTCGAATACTTAATTCGCAATTTCTGAACAATATAAAATAAGTATTATTCCTTTGATAAGTCTGTACCTCAGAACCAGACTAACGTAAGTCCATTTTCGTCATTTTTCGGTAGAGGGGAAAAACGATTGTCGATTACATCGTTTTTCCCCTCTACTGAAAAATGACGAAAATGGACTTACGTTAGTCTGGTTCTGAGGTACAGAAGTGTCAAAATAGAATTGCACTAAGTACTAAAAAAAAGCAATTGTTCAATGGCTGTTTACGTTAAATATTCAAGCTTCATTTAGTTAAGAACCAAGCTTTTATTTAAAAAAAAATATTAATAGTAAATTTGTATGATAGAAAATACTCTGAAAAGGTCTTTATTTGTGGACTTTTGTTTTCCGGAGACAAGTTATTAAAAACTACATGGGAAAAACTATTTGCAAAAAGAAATGGTTCTTGTCAAAAAAAAAAATATATCATCACTTCTTGGTGAAAAGAAGGTTTCTTTTCCATTTGAAATTGTTTCAATACGTGTAGTCAATACCCAAAGTTTGTTACATAATATTGTCTGACCACCGATAAGTTGGAAATGCGAACATCCGGTTTACAGGCGGAAATTGACGCATCTATTATTTTGCAGGAATGCAAGTTTTTACAATGTGTTTAACCTCTAAATTGAGCAGAGTCACATCGAAATGAACGGAACACGAGCATTTAGTTTGTATTTCTCCCATTCATTCAGATAGAATCGTCTTAACCCTTAGTTTGGCAATGTATCCTACAGGATACATCACTTTCTACATTTTTTAATTTGAATTAGGCGCCCTCTAGGGGGCTGGCTTTTAACCTATAGCATTATTCGAACCTTCTTTTTCAACATCTGTCTTTACTGTGGCTATTTACAAAGCAACGCGTTCAGTATTAAGTTTATAAGTGTTACAGTGTGTTCTACCAAAACAACATGGCGTCACGTCGATTACAGGTATGTTCTCTTTTATTTTTTAATTTCTTTTGTATTTTGATTTGTATAATAATTTATAGATAGATGTAGTTGTATTGTAAATAAATACTTGATTAAATTTTATAAAAAGTTTTTATGTATTCTTATTTGCTACTTTGGCAGTGTATCCTACAGGATACACAATTTATAAAACCGATTTTCTTTTCATTTTTTCCCATGAAATTTTTTTAACTATATAATATTTATGCATTTTACCCCCAAAAAACTAAAATAAAAAATTTTTGTCAAAATTTTTAAATTTTTGATATGTGCCAAACTAAGGGTTAACTGAAAGTTTGTCAATACCATAGCAAATGTCCGCAGACATTACCTATTAGTTATACGGGGGAAAAGGTTTATGCTCTCATTGTAAACAAAGCATTATTTTGTAAGACTTTAGAAAGGAAAACAAGATTTCAAATATTAACATCTCATAGAGAAGAACAAAGAAGCATGAACAATCTCTGAAAATTTCGATTATTTATCAGTCATCTGGTATTCTTATTCTTTATTCAGTTATTTTCAAAAAGAAAATAACAGATATTTTGGTCAATCACGGAAAAACTTTATACGGCCAAATACGTATTTTTTTAACCCAGTCTTTAAAATGTAAAAGAATTAAAAATTTGTACGTAAACCCGGAAACATTGCTACTTTGTAACTCCGGTAATTTTACATGACTAACTACTTAAAGAAAAATTTCATTCATTCTCAATTAAATAGTTTAGGATCAAAACCTGATAAGTCCACTTAAAAAAAAAAATCTGGTGTAGACCCCCACACTACTTCCTTTTACGTTTAAATTTCATGCCTTAAGTGTTAAAATAGTGCCTTCGAGTGAGCAAGCTAACAATTTCTAGTTTGACACGAATCAATGCAAAAAAAAAAAAAAGTTTTACAATGATTCATTTTCTATATATCGCAGGCCAATTTTAACATCATTCAAAGAATTTTTCGCAAAATATTGCCAATGGAGCCAAATAGAATACAAAATCAAAAATTCATTTTATCGCCAAATTTATCGCCAACTTGGCGAAATATCGCGAGGTTAGCGACAAACACTTGGTGACTAAAAGCTTGGCGATGTATCGCCAAATGGTCCCGCCAAATCATATCACACTGATTTGCCCCACAAAATAGGCAAAAGACCCCCTTGAGAACATTGGAATTCAACCACAAGGGGAGGTACACAACTAGATCCCCCCCCCCCCGAACCTACATACCAAACAAGAAGCTTCTACGGCACACAGTTTTTGAGTTATGCGACATACATACTGACGTACATACAGACGTCACGAGAAAACTCGTCGTAATTAATGCGGGGACAGTCGAAAATGATTTTTCGCGGGTTATATGTGATAGGTACATATGAACGTTCTGACAGGTCGAAAAAACTACAACATTCATTCGGAAGTGAGTAAAATCAAAATTTAGACCAAAATTTTAGTGATTTTTTTTTTTGTGATCACAATACTTCCTTTACTACCTAAAAATAGTAAAAATATTTATTTAAAAACTACAAGTTTGAAAGCTTCTGTACCAATGGTTTAAGGGCAATAGACCAAAAACCACTATATCTCAACAAAAAGTGAATATAAAATCAGATGTTTAAGTCAAAACCCCTTCAAAATCATAATTCCACCTTTAGAACTATAGATTTTGAGATACGGACTCAAAGGGTTTTAATTCTAAACCACTCAGTTATTGAAAACTACTAGTTTCGCGCATATTACTAACAAAAACATTTTTTTATTCCTTAACCCATTTATGCCCAAGTTTTTTTAAACATTTTTTTTTTCAATTTTTATCTGCTTAAAACTCTTACTTGGAATGGTTTACATACATTTTAGGCTTAAAATAGTTCGCCGTTGCCATATTTATGAAGTTATTTAACGTCCTGTTTATGGGATATTTTGCAGATATGTGAGCAAAATACGACCTTACTTGATTTTACTTTTGCTAAGTAACATTACAGAAGGCATCTCTGATCAATTTTAAGCGAATCATTTTAAAATAGTTTGATTTTATGAAAAAAAAGGTCGCAAAAAAACTTACTTTCTGTGGCTACCCATGCTGGATCGTTGGTTGATTGATTTTTCTGACAATAGCTATCAATAAATCAACTCTGATGTTCAAATAAGGGCTCTAACTGGTTTTCTCAAGAAGAAGGGCTATTTAACTTGTGAAAAACAGCTTTAGTAAAAAGATATACCCATTACAGGTTTTTGTATGCAGTAACTAACGTCCCGTTTTAGGACATAAATGGCATAAATGGGTTAATAAATGGGGCATAAATAGGTATAATAGGCATAAATGGGTTAATATGTAAAAAGTTTTAAAAACCTAAAAGAAAATTCAACTAGTAAGATCAAGCTACATCGTTCAAATTTTTCTGATAATTTGGTGTCAAATGTCGCTATCATCATACGGGTGATGCACAAAATCTGTGTGAGTGACGACAATCAGAAATATAACATGATAAAGAAAAATTCATTATCAAGTATATTCTGTAAAAAGTAGATAGTAAACACTTTGTAGACTCATTTATTTACATAAAAGCTATAACCATACAATTGAGGTTTAACTCAATTCGAAATCGTCAATTTTTCATTCATGATATTTATGCTTTTTAGCCTACTTTCCCCTTAACGTAAAAAAAGAGGAATAAAAACAATTTAAAGTGGCTTAATGCATCATAATAGCAAAGTTAAAAAAAAAAAAGTCGAAAATGAATAAAATAAATGAATATGGAATAATCAAAGATCAGAAAGTGAGGTTTTGAGATGGGTAAAGTGTGTATCTGTTGGTCTGCCAGCTCCTTACACTTTGATCACTTTTAAGTGATCAGATCGATTTGAACGAACTTTTTTTGTTTGAAAGGTCTGAGCGAGGGTACTTCATTCCCGTATTTGACATTTCGACTTCATCAGTTCTTTTTATAAGGATATGTATATGAGACAGCGTAACAAGGGATAAAGGTAGGAAGAAAGCGAGGTGAAGTGCGACACTTTGTGACAGTGGAGGGGCTTAAAATGTTGAGCAAAAGTAAAAGCAAATCTTATTAAAGGTATATAAATAAGAGTAGAAGCTTATGCAATTATAAATTACAATGTTACACTACATAACTTTTTCTTATACATCGATATCTAAAGAAGCAAGGCCATACTTGTATCATAAATTTAAGAGCTTTACAAAGACTAGACTTATAGCTACTATTTTGTGAAGATAATACCATACAATTTTGTACGAAAATGGGAAGAAAGTTTCATGGCTATATTAACTAATGATGTTTGACATTTTTGAAAGAGTTTTAATGCGGCTTAGTCCCTTATGATTAAGGTTTTACATAGTACTTTTAAAAATCTTTTTTCAAGCAACAAATACACTGCTCGACATTGAAAATGCAACACCAAGAAGGAGTGGTCAGAAATTGATGAAATTTGGTAAGAAGGCAGAGACAGCATGGAACAATAAGTGATATTTATTTCAAAATAAATAAGCAAAATTTAGAGCGAGGACAGCGTCGGCTCAGTAAGAAGTAGGACCACCGCGGACAGCGATGCACGAAGAAACACGTCTAGGCATGGAGTCAATAAGCCTGCGGATGGTGTCCTGAGGGATGTCACTCCATTCCCTTTCAACCATTTGCCACAGTTCGTCCTCTGAACGAGGCAGTGACAGGTTCTGCAAACGGCGTCCAATCACGTCCCACACATGTTCGATTGGTGACAAGTCAGAAGAGTATGGTGGCCAGGAAAGCATCTGTACACCTCGTAGAGCATGTTGGCTGATTCGAGTACTGTGAGGCCGGGCGTTATCCTGTTGAAAAACTGCATTTGGCAGACCCTGAAGGTAGGGGATTGCCACCGGCCGCAGTACCTTATCTACATATCGTTGAGCCGTCATAGTGCCCAGAATACGAACTAGAAGTGATACGGAATTGTATGCAATAGCGCCCCAAACCATTATGCCACGTTGTCGCGCTGTGGGGCGTTCCACAGTTACTGCCGGATTCGATCTTTCTCCACGTCGACGCCACACACGTATGCGATGACTATCGCTGGACAAACAGAAGCGGGATTCATCTGAGAACACTACGGTTTGCCATTCTGCCATCCACGTCGCTCTGGTCCGGCACCATTCCAAACGTTGGAGTCTGTGCTGTGAGGTCAATGGCAGTCTTCTTAGCGGGCGCCGTGATTGCAGGCCACGTGCAACCAGTCGACGGGAAATGGTTCTGGTCGACACAGGAACATCCAGGGTACCTTGCACGTGCTGCAGAATCGACGTACAAGTGACTTGCGGGTCCGCCACAGCTTGTCGGTGAATCCGTCGATCCAAGCGGTCTGACGTCACTCTGGCTGCACCTGCACCCCTCAATGTGGCTACATTTCCTCTTTCCAACCATCTCCGACACAGCCGATGCACAGTGCTTGCATCCATGTGGGTATCAGCTGCAATTTGACGTATGGACCAACCTCCCCTTCTCAGTCCGATCACCATACCCCTTGTAAAGTCGTCTATATGCTGGAAGTGTCTTCGTTGAGGACGGCGTGGCATTTCCTCCTATCACATGTATCCTTCGAGACAAAAACCAAATTTCTCCGATAATTAGTCTGGCAGAAAAACCAACATGAACATAGCCCACTTTTCAACTTCATTCTCTTATATCTTACTTCACGTGCGTCGGAGAGCTGCGCATTTCATATCATTTGCATAACTCAGTGACGTGCGTGTACGGTAAAATTTGCATGAATTTCTGACCACTCCTTCTTGGTGTTGCATTTTCAATGTCGAGCAGTGTATGTTTACGCTTCATTGAAAGAGTATAATTGTAGTGTTTAACGATAAAAACATTGCGCTACATCTATGAAAAAGAAATTCGATGCAAGTTGGCACGTAACCTATACAGAATATTTAACTTAAAATATGATTTCAAACTGTAACACCGGACCCAACAAACTGTTAATGAAATATTGATTCAGACGTTAATATTTTATTAAAAACACGTAATAATTGAAATAAATTAGTAATTTACTTATAAAGTACTACAAAAAAATCTCAAAAGTTTTTCTTGTTTGTTTAAAATTACAATCTGACAATGTGGTTAAATGACAAAACATTCACTGTAGTGCATTTGTAAACGTTATTTTAAAGTATACAATTACGTTAAAAAACATAAATAAAGTAGTTACTGTCCGTGGGTGAAAGCCACGCTTAGTACTTGGGAACCATTCCACTTTGAAAAGGAGTGATGAGTTGCGAGTGATAACTTTCCGAAGTTTTCAATTTGAAACTTGCATTTGCTATATCCTTTTGACATATTCAACTAAACTATGTATTTGAAATTAGCATGGTTCTACGTTGTTTGATAAGGCTCATAATGCTTCTTATTATTTTTCTACTTCTTGTTATCTTGCCCATCACCCCTATTTTGCTAAGATCAGAGAAGACCTAAAGCATGCGTAAATACGCGGAAGGTTTTACCTAAGAAAATGAGACAACGTAGGACTTTTGGTTATATCTACAACAGTGATTCACATCACAACCTAGTATTCATGATCCCACTTTAAAATGCAACCTTCAAGTTATGTATAATTTATATTACTCAAAATATAAATTCATTTTGACTAGGGATTTAAACTTTTTGAAGCAACATTGGTGGTAATATTAAAATGTCAAAAAAAAAAAAAAAAAAAGAGCACAAATAAGTAAATTACTCATTCTCGGCATTTCACCTCAAACAAATTCCCTCGGTTACAGCTTGCTTCTTACGCAAGACAACTGAGACATATTGCTTTAAACAAATTGTAATAGTCCAACAATAAACTTAAACGACAAAACGCTGGTTTGGGGGGGGGGGAGTCCGAAGTTCAGCAGTGATTTAAAAATAAAAAAAACTATTCACATTGTTTTCGGTTTTTCCTATTACTTTAGAAAAAAATATAATACCCTTACGTTACACTAAAAAGGCAAAGCATTCGTTCTTATTCACCATGGCCCGTTTTTCCGAAATATATCATTATTTTAAAAACAATCTATTTAGAGGGTTCGGTGCTTTCAACAAGACCATGTTAATTCAACAACAAACTTAAGAGGGGGGGGGGGTATTCACTGTTAACGAGATTATGGTTTTTCTGTACTCAAAGCCTGATTTGAGAACTTTAAAACTATTCACATAACTCTTGGTGGCTTTAAATACTTCCAGAAAAATCACAATAACCTAACAATAAACTTAAAAGACAAAACACATTTGTTCACTTTTAAAGCATGGAATTACAATTAAACTATAAATTAACTATTCACGGAGCTCTTGATGATATCTGCAACTTTCAGTTAGATCATAGTAATCTAGCAATACACTAAAAAAACACGTTGTTACTGTGATCGCAATATTTAAATCGCAACAGCTTATTACAAAAATAAATAAATGTGTTTTTAATTGAAAGCAGCACATTAGAAACAGCTGTGTATTAGCAGCAGCTGTATATTAAAAGCATAAATAAACCAACGGGGATCTTGTTGCATCTACTGCTTTCAGCAAGATAGCAATAATTCAAGATGAAATTAAAACATTCCTTGATACCGGAATTTATTTCTTTTTGAAGTCACAGCAGCACATTAAAAACATAAATAAACTGTTCATACTGCTCTTCGTGATCCTGTTTTCAGAAAGACCAAAATAATCTATCAATTAACTAGTAAAAAAAATAATAGCCGGTATAGCATGATAACACGTGTTTTCAAATCACAGCATCATTTTAGAAGCACAAAAAAAGTATTCACATGACTGTTTATATCTTTGTCTTTTGGCAACAGCATAAGAGCCTAGAAACAAGCTTAGAAAACAAAAAATCCATTTTTATAGTCATGACATCTTTTTTTTTTCAAACACGGTATTATGTCTAAAACATCAATGAACTATCCACAGAACTCTTAGTAATTTCTGCTACTTTCGGAAATCTAACAACCTCGCACGTTTTTTACTTTAACGTTCAAAAAAATTACATAAAAAGTAAATTACTTACAAGGTTCCTGGTGATATCTACTGCTCTCAGCAAAACCATAATCGCACAAATACACTAGACTGAGGAACAGGAAGATAAATATCCACTTCGTCATTGATAGGCATGTTACAATTGTCCGGCACAAATCAAGCACCACTCAAGCTCCCAGAGCAGAGCGTCCGGACCGCGCGTCTGAATTCCCGGACGACCAGAAGCGACAATGAATTGCCGGACTGTAGGTAGGAAAGTGGAAGAGGCTTTCTGGGCGCATTTTTCTTCGCGCATCACCTGCGCGTAGATGAGATTCTTTTAAGTTTCGAGGATCTTGCGTAATTCGTTGCAAAAACATTGAACAGCTTATTTATTCGGATTTAACAAGCAACTTTATGGACAAGTTTTGCTTAGAGAGTATGTTTGCTTTTCTTGCACAGTTCGTCTGTCTTAGTTGTGGATTTTCACAACTGTGGTCTTCAAAGCATTCTCTCAACGAAGCCGTAACAGACATATCAGTTTTGCCCAAAATAGTTTACAAAGAATAGAAAGACGTAAAATCCTTGTTTTATTTGACGAATTTTATGAATAATGTGGTCTTTACTACTATATAATGCAATTAAATTGTGAAGATTTCCGGAAAAAAGATTTAAATAATATTATTTTTTCCGTAACGGACGTATCTCGTATAAGATATATCTATTACAAAGCAAAAAAATCATACGAATACTTTTTCTTAAAATCTTCAAATTTTACTTCATTTTATAGAAGTTGGTTAAGGCTACAGTGGACAAATAAAATTGATTTTTTCATTTATTGATTTATATGTCTAAAACTTTGTGTGCTTGTATTATTGTATATTTACTACATCTAAGAGCATAAAAAACACAAATTAGTGCAAAAACAATGAATACTTTTTTTCAAATTTCAAATTTAAACATTTTTTTAACTAAATTTCAAGATGTTCCAGGCGTCGCAATTTTTTTTTCAAACTTTGAATTTCCAATTAATTTCCATTCATTAGGCATGATTGCATAAAACAATGCATTACATTCAATGTTTTATGAGATAGTTTATAAAAGATGGCTGAAAATGAAAATTTATATGATTTTTTTCAACTGAAAATTTTTATTTTCAGCCATCTTTTATAAACTATCTCATAAAACATTGCATATAATGCATTGTTTTGTGCCATTATGCCTAATGATTGGAAATTAAGTGGAAATTTAAAGTTTGAAAAAATATTGTGACGCCTGGAACATTTTGAAATTTTGTTAAAAAAATATTTAAATTTGAAATTTGAAAAAAAGTATTTATTGTTTTTGCACTAATTTGTGTTTTTTATGCTTTTAGATGTCGTAAATATACAATAATAAAAGCACACAAAGTTTTAAACATATAAATCAATAATTGAAAAAAAATCAATTTTATTTGTCCACTGTAGCCTTAAAGAAAACTAGGGGGGAGAGGGGTCGACCAACTTTTTAAAAGACACTTTATTTCTTCTTTTTTTTCTTTTATAACAGTTAGAAAATACAAATCGACATTATTTGTTTCATCAAAATGGCAACTTTTTACAATGTTATTTTTTATTTGACCTACATATTAATTTTTAATAATATTTTTCGAAAAGTGTCCAACAGTGTCAAACCTCCCACTTGAAAGAGGTTTGACCCACAGATTACAAGTTGAAAAAATGATGCTGAAATAATTAGCTGTCTAATCATATACTATTACAAGGTACCGGCAAGACTAATGTCTAAAATAAAATACAGTTTTACATTTTTAAATAAACTTTATTTGAATCCGAATATATTATTATTGTCAGAAACGCCGGTCTCAAATTTTATTTTCAATGAAGCTCTTTCTGTTCCTCTACTGATCATTGAATGAGGGACCCTAATAACATCTATTTGAAAAAGGCGCCTGTAAAAATCCTTGCATTCGTAGGATTTCTACCACATTTGCATTTTATACATAATTATTTTATTGATTTTCACGTTATAAAATAAAAGTTACAGTACTTGAGTTAAAATAAAATAAAGACATTTGGCAAATAATTGAGGAAAGTAAAGATGGGTTGGATGCCTTATTAAATTTGCAAACAAATCATAAAAGGAATTTTCAATTCGATATAGTTTGATGAGAATCATTCATGAACAGATGGTACTTTAAATGAGCATTGAGATAGAGAGTGGATGGGGCTCTGAAGAGCACTCTGTTTTTTTGATCCAGACCAAAGACTGAGCTAGCCCCTGGTCCAGTGTCCCCAGACTTTGTGATCACTACCCTTATTTAAGGTCGACCAGCCACCATTAGGGAAGACGGTGGATCGGCTAGAATCGAACCTGGAACCCTCTGGTATATAGTTCAACGCTTTACCAATCGGAACACCAGTCCACTTGTCCTCCTACGCACACACACACACACACCTATCGCAACTCATGACTGTGAAAAACATAATTTGAATTCCAGACGTTATTTTTTGTTTGATCATTTTTTTTCTATAGCATGGTATTATTTTATAGTTTATTTTAACTCGGGTATTTCAAATCGTTGAACCGACCTTTTCTTTACTCACCAAGCTTCAATTTTGAATATCATTCAAAGGGATCTCAAAATCTTTTCAAAACGGATTCCAGCAATTCCCATTGAAGTTGCCTACCTAATTTACCTTGTTCCACATGCTACGTGTATCGTTTATATAAAAATTATGTTTTACATATCATCTAAACATACACGATTACAAAACTTTCAATACAGGAAACAAAAGCTTTTTCAAACTAATAACCGTAACATTTTCTGACGAGTAAAATGGAACATAACAAAAATAAAACTACTTCACATCCAAGTTATAGGAGATTAAAAATATATCCATTTTTCTAGTAAAAAAAATGCCGCTATCAGGATTCTGGGACACGCGATAATGCCTTTAATGTGAATCTGGTAAACTAGTTAATACGGAAATCTACTTATGGCAAAGTCAGAAATACCAGATAATGGAATCATTAATGGGAACTCATTACACGGAACATTTCAGTAGATATTTGTGTGCTAACTAACGGAGCCTAATTACTCTTTAATGACTTTGCAATACGTTATCATGTCGCTTAATTTCATATTAAAATATTAGGCTTTGAGTTAACGTATTGGATTGTATTATTTTAATTTTGGGAAAATGTATGAAAAATATCTGTGCAATAAAAATATTTAAACTTGAATTACTTTTTCCTACTTTGTTTCTCGTTTGAATCATACATAATTATTCCCGATTGCTGATTTAAATTTAAATTTGTATATTTCCAAATTAATTCGATGAATCTTATTAATAGCAAGAGAAATACATGCGTAAATGTTTACATGAAGTGCAAGGTTAAAAAAAAATTCAAAAGTAAAACATGATGATTCTTTTTTTTTTTTTTTTCATCTGCAAAAGTATCGTATTCAGGAGTATTTTCTCCTTCCTCATATCTCATTTAACTCAATTTCAATAGTTTCTAAATCATATTTGACTTATTTCTAATAAATCTATATACATAAAAGACTACTTTTGAAAACGTATGTCCGGGGTAAACTTCCAAACTACTGGACCGATTATAACCATTTTTTCACCGTAGATAGCTACAGTAACAGGGAGCAGGATAAGCTATAATTTATATCTAAAAAGCTTAGTTTAAAAAAGTTATTATGGAAAACAGTTAATTTTATGTCATTTCCCCATTAAATGATTAAATTTTCAACCCATCGTTGCAAAAATTTGGTGCCATGCAGCAACAATATTGATTGTAATCATATTGAAAATTTTGAACCAAGGCTTCTCTGGAGTAAGTATGGAATTTATTGCCTTCTAAGGATTTTTATATTTATCTGAGCCAACAATCGCTAACGGGTGAAATAAAAAAAAATTGATTTTGGCAATAGTTAGAGAATAGAAAGTGTTTATAGTCAAAAAAATTTCTAAATTAGGTACATAAGATGTTTTCACCACACCAATGTTGTCACGAGGATAGAAACTAATAATGGGACTTATTTAACGAGCAATATTTGGAAATGGGGTATAACTTTGATATACCTCCCCAAAAATTACTCGCCAAATCTGGAACTCCCTACGGATTCTTTAGGGTTGCTCTTTCCTATTTTGGTGTTGCCAATTTAGGTTTTTACAGCTAATTTAGGTTTTTGCTGTTGCCAAATTTAGTATTTTCTTGCATTTGTACCATTTTTTGAGTTAATTTAATAATTTTTGTGGCAACAGTTTTTTTTGCTTGGCGAGAAAAAAAGTCGCCAAATTTCCGATTTGGGGCTTACATCAAAGTAGTTCCGGAAATGGTTAATTTCAGTGCGATTGATGCTGTAAATATATATTTATTTTAATATACCAAGCTTATAACATTTCCTATTTACTCAAACATTATTTGTAGCTTGCTATTTTTTTTTAGCTTGCATTATTTTTTTTATAGTTTATCCATAACATAGCCATTTTTTACAGAAGTAGCCATTATGTTTATAGATATACATTTTAGTTTTGGGAAATTTATGAATGAGTTTCACTAAACCACCCTACACCCACAGAAAACCAGGCAGGGCCGGGTACCCGGCTAGTAGCTACATATAAGCAATCAAACTCCGTTTTAATCATCAATAAACATAATTCAGAACATTTTGATGAAATATAATGTTTTAAGCTTGTCTTTAAAACTGTTATCGTGTCTTCTGTGTACCACGTAGGTATACCTCAATTAATAATTATAGGGTTTTCGCAATATGGCTAAATTTCATGCTAACATTCAAGCATTTAATTTGCTTTATTGTATTCACTTCACTTGAAATTAAAATTTGCCACTTAATTTTTTAGTAATACTGTGTCCACTAGATCTAACACATTTTTCCCTAAAAAGAAGCCGGGGAAGGGGGGGGGGATGTCAGTCAATCTCTAAAGTGCTGTAATCTACTCGAAGAGGTTGGAAACCACTGCTTCAGACTCAAATGATTTCGACGAAATAATTGTACTATGATCAAAAGCACGTTAATTGTTCATCAACTTAGTTATATGTTAAGGGCGATTCTATGTAAACTGGAAATTGGCTGTCCGGACCGAGTATTTTAAAAATAATGAAGTGTAATAAAGTAAATATTGCTCTTAATGCAAGTAAAGCATTAATACTTTGTGGCTCAATTGTATTTGGAGCCATAACAATTTAATTTTTTTTTCTAGAAATTATCTAAGCACCAAAAACACAGTCCCCTGGCTGTCCCAATCCAGTAGTTTAACACTTAAAGGCAATATTTCAAAAAACCTATTAACACTACATAAATTTGGCAATTAGAATAAAATTAGAATAATGCACCTATATCTTTTATATGAAATAAGGTCTAATTACGTATTTTTAAAACTTAAAAATGTCATGCAAATTCTGTCCGGAGATTTTTCAAACAGTCCCCTGCCACAAGTTCGAAGCTCCAATAGAAAATATCTGTTACTCTTGCAAATGTTTTTTGTCATGAAGTTTAAAGTAATCAGTGTGAATTTGCTGAAATTGCTGAGAACGGTGCTGAAACGATACTTCGTTTAGTTTGAGAGCCACATTTATGATGAAAGTATGCATCAGGGTCGTTGCGAAAACGGTCCTCTGGAAAGTGATTTTATTAATGTCAATTAGTTTAATTATGAAACATATTAGTTATTATGTCCACGATTTGTGCCTAAATTTATAGGTAGTCTCGTTACTAATTATTTTCAATAGTTTTGCAGATATTACGCAAAAAAAAGCAAAAACACAGTCTCCTGGCACAGTTCCCTGCCTAGTTATACTAGGCAGGGGACTTACCCCCTATCATGATTTATCAGAAAAACACAAACTCCAATTGGCCCTCTTTCAAACCAAAGTAATAGATTCATTTTCTGAGCTATAGTGTTATAATTTTACGAATATTTCAAAAAATCATGCCCGGACAGAGAAAGAAGCCTTAAGTAGATTAAATGTATATTAAGCTTAACTCTAACGAATTAATAGTTTCACAACATTCGATACCTAAGAAAAATAATAATAACGGATTTATCAAAAGAAATGCAATGAAACACGACCAGAAAACTTTATAAGCATTAAAACGTACTGTTTTTTTATTTTATACTTCTTCATCGGAAACATATTTTTGCTTTGAAGAGCCGAACTTTAAAAAAAAGTAAACTTTTGTATGATATTTGATAGAGACCGTAAAAATAAATAACGCTGGGGTTGAAGAAAATGAATAAAATTCCTACGAAAGGAAATAAAAAAACTACAACTCTCGCTTTCGTCATAGAGTTGGGTTGAGATGTTCTCATCGTACGAGATTTTTTCATTTACTTTTCAGTGGACTTTCCGATGTCGAAATCTAAAACCACAGCCAGTTTACGTGATCTGTGTCTAATCTCATCTTTGTCCGGAAGAAATGGAATTGGAAATGGAGAAAATCTCAGGACGATAGTCGAGACTGTAATGAAATCAAAAGGATTAGGGGAAAACATCCCTTTCTCATCACAATATAAATATGCGGAATAAAGTTCTATTGCACAAATAAAAATAAAAGAAAAATCTATTGGATTTCCGAGATTGGATTTCGGGACTTTCTTTTTAGAGATTATAAAACTCGTTCGCGATGACTATGTTCGTTTGACATTACTTTTAGGGGGTTAGTTCTTTGTAACGTTTTTCAATTTAAATCTTTGATCTTCGTTGATGAGTATGAAAATAGTTGATGCTTGGGTTTGCCGTGCACACTAAGTAACTAAGTCCAATTAAGTTTTTCACTTGAATTAAAAGCATGAACATATATATTTCTATTTAAAATTGTATTCTATAAAATTTAGTTTCTATTTAAAATTAAAATTTAAAATTTTTCAAATAGTTGGTGGTTTATTTGTATAATAATGGGTCTTCAAATAATATATTTATTATTTTACTTCTTATTTGTCTCCATTTTCCCCTTAACAAATACGCGAATATAAATATCCTGAAGACTTTGCTGTTTTAGGTACCAGTGATTTCATGTAAAAAAATTTATATTAAAAAAATAAATACGTGTGTGATTATGAAAATTTGTCGGAGAATACTTGGTGCTATGAAGCCCACCAAACTGCTATTGGTGATAGAGTGAAAGAATAGTATAGTAAAAAACTTTTTCTTTTGTTATAACAAAAAAAAATTTATATAATAAGCAGAAAATTTCTTATAGTTGAAAAAAAAAATGACACTTTAAAGAGTGCTAGGCTTTTTTTTAACCTACTTTCCCGTTAAAAATAAAAGAGACGAAAAAAGTATTAAAAGTGGCTTAATGCATCTAAAAAATATCGCCAAGTCCAAAAAATATCGTCAAGTACAAAAAATATCGCCAAGTCCAAAACAAAGTCAAAAAGAAAAAAAAATGAAATAAATATCAAAAAATTAAAAATTTGAAAGTAGGGTATTGAGATGGGGAATTTGTGTGTCGGTCGGTCGGTCGGTCTGTCGGTCGGTCGGTCGGCCTGTCTGTCCCCCCTAATAACTTTTGCATGAGCATTCCGGTTTTGACAAACTTTTTTGTGTTGGAAAGATCTCGGCGAGTACAGCTCATTCCCATATTTGATTTTTCGATTTGAATAATTTTTGGTTCAACTTTGAGCCGTTCAAACAACTTGTCCCGCGATACTAACTTTTTAGTTAACAGTCCGATTTGAACAAACTTTTTTTTGTTCGAAAGATCTTTTCAAGGATACTTCATTCTCGTATCTACATTTTCGATTTGAAAAATTTTTCGTTCAACATTGAACCGTTCAAACAAGCTGTCACCCCTAATAACTTTTGAGTGAACAGTCCGATTTAAACAAACTATTTTTTTGTTCGAAGCATCTCGACAAGGATACTTTATTACCGTATTTAAATTTTAAATTTGAACATTTTTTGTTCAGCATTGAACCGTTCAAGCAACCTTTCCCCACCTAATAACTTTTAAATGAACCGTCCGAATTGAATAATTTTATTTTTTTTTGTTCGCAAGATCTTAGCAAGAATACTTCATTCCCGTTTTTAAATTTTCGATTTGAACAATTTTTCGTTCAACATTGAACCGTTCAAGCAACCTTTCCCCACTTAATAACTTTTGAGTGAACCGTCCGATTTAAACAAACTTTTTTTTGTTCGAAAGATCTTATCAAGAATACTTCATTCTCGTTTTTTAATTTTCTATTTAAACAATTTTTCGTTCAACATTGAACCGTTCAAACAAGCTCTCACCCCTAATAACTTTTGAGTAAACAATCCGATTTAAACAAACTTTTTTTTTGTTTGAAAGATCTCGGCAAGGATACTTCATTACCGTATTTAAATTTTAAATTTGAACATTTTTAGTTCAACATTGAACGGTTCAAGCAACCTTTCCCCACCTAATAACTTTTAAGTGAACCGTCCGAATTGAATAAACTTTTTTTTGTTCGAAAGATCTTATCAAGAATACTTCATTCCCGTTTTTAAATTTCCGATTTGAACAATTTTTCGTTCAACATTGAACCATTTTTTTTTTTTGTTTACAAAAATTTTTCATTCACGAGAGCATTTTCTTTAATTATATTTAACAACTGGCAACGGATTAAAAATAAAATTTGAGACATTTTTTTAACGAACGAGGTTTTTTTTTTTCTTTCTTTGATAAAATGTGTTTTGATGTTCTTTTATTTTATTTATTAATTTTTTTCCTTTTGAAAACGATTGTGGAATTTTTTTACAGAAGAACTGTAACAGTTACATTCTTTAAAAGGTGCGACAAAACTTTATTTACTCGCTTATTTAATTTTTAAGTGTCCATTTCATCTGCTGAGGTGGATATATTTTGCTTTTAGAAATCAGCTTTAAGTGCTATAAAGGTATGTTTGACATAATTTTCAGTTTCAGATATTCAAGAGAATATTGAGCAGATGTTACGATGCCGATGTCGATGTACGGGAAAGTAGGCTCGTTTAGTTCTTGACAGAACTTCTTGTTTCATTTAGAAAAACAATATGATAAAATTAAACACTGTCGGTAAGTTTCACAAAAATGGTTATAATAATTACCTTGCGATAATAAAAATTATCTAGCGCTTGATCTAAGTAACGTTTTTGGAATTTAACTTCATGTTTTTCACGCACCCTCATAAAAAAGTTGCATTTTCATGCTATTTTTGTGCTATTTTAGTGTTCATTTTATGTATTTGATACAATTAGATCGGTATTTGCAACATAAATTTCATCGCACCCTTTATCCTCAATCAATAATAATGTAGTTAAAGTAATTTCAGAGGTAAAGAGATGTAACGTAACTTTGATGACAAACCTTACAATCACCGCATTTTTTTTTTTTTTTTGTTAGTTTGAGAGTGGGTGATTGACAAATCTTAAATTGATGCTATTTGAAAGCTATTGCTCTTTGTTACTATATCATACTGTTTACTGAATCGTAAGTCTTTCCTGTTGTTTTAAAATTCTAACTTGTTTTGAATTCTCTGGAACGCCCGTTCTACCTCTACTCAAACGTATACAAATGTGTCATTTGCCCAATTCCAACCAGCCTCAGTCGTGTCAATTTCGCCATCGTTAGTGAATCTATCATAGATGTTCTACGTTATTTGTAATTCTCTCTAGCTGAAATTCAAAGAAATAAATATTCACAATAGGTAGCTTGATACAGAATTATGGATGAGTTTTCATGTATACGCGTTAGCGAGCACAAGACACATAGTGAATCATGAATAAGTATACAGATAAACACGAAGCTAAAAATAAAACAAGAAATTGTTCTCATGAGGACTAACATTTTTACCAGTAGGGGAGACTGGGGACGGTTGTGACAATTTTTATTTGCTCCCCCATAGATCCCTTAGTAATGCCTGTGAGCTGGTTTAAAGTTGTTTTTATGTTAAAGTGTACATTTGCCTGTTTATAAATACTAAAATTTTCTCCCTAAGTACAATAGTTAACTCACAAGACCAAATTAAACAAAAAAGGAAAAACTGTCACTACCGACCCCATTCCAGGGGCGGTTGTGACAGTGCTTGGGTTCGGTTGTGACAAGTTCAAAAATACAGCGGAACAGCCTAGATAACTTTTAATTTCAAGTAATATTGAACGTAATTCAACATAACCTTCATCTGGGAAAGTTTAACACTTAACAATGTTCCTCGCTCAGTTGAAGTAGCCTTACACCAAGTCTTGCAACAATATCAGGTTTTTGGAATTTCGTAACGTCTGTTTTGGCAACATTATGCACATCCTGTGGGTCATAACCGTGTATGTTCATAACAATTCTCAAGTATCAAACAAAGATTCCACATTTATTTGTTTTATTAAAGCTTGTTACTCTTGAAAGGCTAGTTGCATGAGCTACACGAACAGACGTGAAAAATTTCTATTCATAAATGAACGAAACCATTTCTCAGTGGCCATTTTACTCTCATGTCTGCTTTCAGCTTATATGTAAGCTCAAAAGCACTTTATTATGAGCAATATAACCTATGCACACGTTGTTTTCATTGTGACAGCGCCGTCCGGCTCCATCGCGTTTACGAATGAATGTTTCGTAGCAAAGACTTACGATTAACGTTGCATTTTCAAAGCTGTCCGAAAGAAAAAAAGTTTCACTTCTTTATAAGCTTCTTTATATTTCATTAGGTCAGACTGCCCTATTTCTGTCTTCTTCAAGCGTATTACGGGCATCAAATATGATAAAAACATGTTTTACTCGTGTCACAACCGTCCCCACGCAATTTGTCACAACCGACCCCAACCCACTACTTTTGAAAACAGCATTCGCCATGGCTATACAAAATAGCCTTCATAAAAAGAAATCGCTGCTATTTCACTATTAAGGTTTACTACTTACGGGGGAAAACTTGCATTTCTCTATATGTACCCATTCAACAGGAATTCCTAAAAGAAATCGAACAAAAAAACTTACTTTTGACTGTTAAAAAGTAACCAACCCCTCTGCCAGCGTTAATGTCGCTCGATGGCTACCGCAATGCCTTGACACACATTCAGACAAACATGCTGATACTCTGTCTCTTTGCTTCAACCAGGTATTAATTATGGTTTAGCTAATATGACGACTGTCACAACCGCCCCGTGTCACAATCGTCCCCAGTCTCCCCTACTGAAGTAAATGAAGGTGAAAAATCGCAGTGGGCCATTTTCTCAGGTGTTTTAACAGCTAATTGACGACAGGATTGCAAAAAAAATCCGAAGCAATTTTGGAATTCTTCAAATAATAATTACGTGTTTTTATGTTTACAAAAATGCCCCAAAGATTGGTACGAGTTTTTGAATTCTCCAAAAACCTAAAAAACGGTTTAAGAGATAACTAAACCTGAATTACTCTTGTACACACTAGCATTTAAAATTTGTTTAATTATTCAAGAAATATTCTTAACATATAGAAATTTAAAAAAAAATGCGCTTTTTGAGTATGTTCTACATCGTGGAGCTCTGTCCAATAAAATTTGTTTAAAAAAATTCCATCAGTTAAATTAGGATTTATACAGAGTTAAAATTTCCCTGAAAGTCTCAGTTTTCCTAAATGATCCAAAATAGAGGAAAGTATAGTTCAAATTAGGAAATGAAACATGAGAATAAGGTGCCCCTGGACAAGATGCTTTGAAGGAAAAAATAATTTTTATTTTTTCTAGATTTTTATTTTTTAGTAATAATGTATTTTTTTTTTTTTTTTTTTTTTGCCACATCGTTGTTCAAATCTTTTTAAGCTGTATTTTAATGATACATTAGGTCTTCTTTTATGCTGCTTTTTATTATTATTATTTAATTTTTAAGGAAAAGTAGGTTAAAAAGGATTAAATGTAAATGTATAAGTTTTTTTAAGCAAAATAAGGTCCATTTAATTTGAAATGAAAGTTTCCTAAACGAAAAATGAGCCCTGAGATTTTAACATGCATCATCTCAGACAGGACAATATTTTAATTCAAAGATGTTTCGGAATTCTTCATCTTTCGCATCGATTCTACCAAACCAACATATACAAATTTGTTTCAAAATTCCTACTGAAATTTTTATACTTGTGTTCTCCTGCTGTTTCTTCTCTTCTTTTATTCATAACCTCTTCTACGAAAGAAATCCCCCCAGATCAAGTTTTTAAACATATTCAATAACGATGACACGGTCCATTAGGCTCTTATCTTTGCCCGTTCTGTCATACAGCTGAGTGTTTTCCCAGAAATTTATATTCAGGCTTATGCTTCTGACTTGCTTTGAAGGTTGATTAAGATAAGATTGAACAACGACTGTTACTTCTCCTTATTCGAGGGATTCAAAACCTTTTGATTTCTTCCAATTCAACGTCTTTTTCCATTTTTGAGAATATTTCATTTCGATTTCACAAAGTATAAAATATCACAATATTCGCTTCATTTTGTTGCTCAAAAAAAGTTAGTGCTCTTGTATATTAGAGTATATATTGTGTTGCATAGGGAATTAGATTTACACAAATGTATATTTATTGATGTATTTACATTCTTATTTATGCATAAGAAATATTTAGTTTTTCATTTCATAAAGTAAAAATATAATTTTTCTTATTAGAATCATACTAGTTAAATCATGCTGAGAAAGAAAGTAAAATTTCAAAAGCGGACTCCTTTTCACCATCTTCGGGCAGCTTTCAAAATACTCCCCCCCCCCTTTGTTCGATCGAGCAATTTATAAAACCATTAATTATTAGCATTGAACCAAAATAAACATGCTTGCGCAGTGTGCTATTAGCCTATAGTTGGGTCTAAAGCTGCTATATAGACAGACAGAAGCACCAGCATAAGTTTAACCGCTTTGGATCACAGTTTTAAGTGTAGCTGGCTTATGATTACAAGAGAAAGGTTTCGGGACATTGCCAAGTTTTGCGCACTTCACATGCCCCTAATAATTGCTCATAGGGAAAAAATTACCAAAACGCAATCATTCGCCAGAAAAGACATCTACTCAAACAAGCGCTGGATCCAAAGTGGACACACCTAAGCTGATGTTTCAACTCGTCTGTACACAGTGGAATTAGTAAATAAACTATACAGGGAAAAAAATGAAACTTGACGAGAAAATTGAGATACATCCTGCTTACTAGAAGCCTACAAAAGTTGTTTTGGCTGGAAACTGATACTGTTATATTCCAAATTTTGTTTTTGAAATTGGGATTTTTTTTTCAGTTAATCTTGTCTTTAAGGCAAAGGAATTTAATTTTTAATTCAAAGCACTTAAGAAAAATAGAAAGACTATATTGGGTCCGTTTTCGAATTTTAACTGAAAATCGTAATTAAAAGAAATTTGTAAAGTTACCCTACAAGATGCCACGCAGCAATCTTTCTTCAATTTACACTGACTATCTTTGATTGAAACCTTTTTTTTATTTTTCCATGAATTAAAAAACTATTAAAAGATTTCCTTCTCAACACTAGCCTCTTTCGACCAAATCTCTATTCTAAATAAGTAAAATTATAGCTACCTGTCGTAAGTAGGTTTGACATACATGATTAGCAGATATATGACGTAATCTCTATATATCACTCAAAAGCATATTTATTCCTTAAATTTTATTTCACTATTTGCATTTTGAATACAGCTGCACTAATCCTCTAACAAACTTAGATTACTCTAGAAGTCAGCAGGATTACTTCCAGTTACATCAATCAATAGTTATTTCTATTTGCCTTGCAAGCTTAGCTGAACAAGATGCTTAAATATATAATTTTCATTTGCTTTGTAGTTATTAATATTAATTCGATAACATCAGAACTCTTTGATCTAACTGAAACTTCTGACTAAGTCTCTCGTCATAGTTTCTACATAGTTTTAAAGATAAGTGAATAAAGAAACAGGCTTAGTGGCATGAGTTATGTATACAGAATAGACTACTCTGTTTTACTCGTATATAAAATTAGTTTTAATAAACCAAAAGCTAAGTCAGTGCTTTTCCGGAAATAAAATGATTTGTATTTGTTATTTAAATTAATTTTTTAAAGGAAATATTTTATTAGATACCGTATCAATTCCTTCGTTCCCTGTCTCAACATCGGACACCGGCTGTTATCAAGGAAATATTCAGATGAAAATATTAACTATAAGGACAATTTTAGTAAATTTTATTGGGTTCCTGTTTTACTTTTGGCAATAGTTAGGTAACCTATAGCTTTACTGCTAGACAGTTTCAGTGATTACACGAACGCAGAATTAGTTTTTTAAATAATTCAGACCTGCTCATGGTTTTTAACAATATAATGCTACATAACAATTTAAAAAAAAAAAAAGTCGAAAACGTTGCACTACTAAATGGCTAAAAAGAAAACACGTGTAAAAAGTATAAATAAAAACATTTAAAGTATAAGTTGAAAACTCAGAAAACAGCTACTTCAAGGCTTTCCAATACAAGTCTCACATTCCGTGCATGAGAAAGAAGAAAGGATCACCAATCTGAATCAACGGTCAAGCATATTGTAAATTGATTTATAAGGTAATTCTATTATTTTTGACGTTTTATTATTTACTTACAGCAGTATATTATAAAACAAAACTACTTCAAAATATATTCATAAAAAATATTTAATAAACCCAAATCCAGCGCGTTTATAACAGAAACTTTCTCCTTTTCCAGCATTTTAAAATCTGATAAAAGGAAAGACGACGATCTCTGTTCAATTTTTGAGTTCGATTCCATTTTCTGAAACCGATAAATCAATCGAGGAAGACGCAAACCCCCGAGAATTGGAAACAGAAGATACTTTAACGCCACTTTTTCGTTCGATATCCTTTTCTCCAAATGCATTCACGTATCATAGCACAAATCTATCATTTTTGGATGCTTTTAACATTCTTGAATGAACTATTTAAATCCCTAAAACCATATTTTGCAATTGAGCGAAGAATTAACTTTGGTATAAACTGTATATTTGGATAAAAACTTTACATTTCGGATGAGAGAAACGGAAAGTATTTGCATGAAATGGGGTAAAATGTTAGGGCGAAGACACCGTATTGGGGAAGATGCCGTATCAAGTATTTCACCCACAAGTATAAACAAAAAAATCTGAAAGTATTTGCATGAAATGGGGTAAAATGTTAGGGCGAAGACACCGTATTGGGGAAGATGCCGTATCAAGTATTTCACCCACAAGTATAAACAAAAAAATCTGAAAGTATTTGCATGAAATGGGGTAAAATGTTAGGGTGAAGACACCGTATTGGGGAAGATGCCGTATCAAGTATTTCACCCGCAAGTATAAACAAAAAAAATCTTGCCAGTCAGTTAGAATGAAAGAGCACGCACATTGAGAGTATACGTAAATTGTTATTGAATTACCTCAGGTTTAATGGGTGTTTTTATGGTGTTTTATAATTTTTACCGCTATGATGAGTACCCCAAATCTTGTCTGATGCTTTGGAGAAAGATGTCGTATTTTGGGGGGGGGGGAGGGGGATTTGTAAAAATGTGATTCGATACAATACATTGTATGCAGCATGTAGCTTCATACATCATATGCGGTCATATTACTCCAAGCGCAGTTTACCTAACGGCCCCTTACACTCACATATGGATAAGATGTAGAAATGGAATTTTTTTGTTCTCATTAATTTTAAGGAAAAAAAAATATTTTACAAAGCTAAAAGTTTTTTTTACCATTCATAAAATTCCATATATTGCGTATAAATTGTATTTTTAAAAATAAAACCAATGCGCTATTTGATACAAAATAACATTGGAAACTATGGCGTCTTCCCCCAATGTAGTACTTTATTGCTAACAAAAAATATACTATAGCAGATAGTTGATAGTTACATGTTTAGGAAAGAACAGTTGACAAATAGTATTTCAAGTAGATAGGTAGGTACATAAGTGTTGAGGAGTGTAAAAATAATAACTTTTCAAAGAATGTTTTTATTTTGACAAAGCGTTGAAAAACTATATTTGCAAAAATAATATTCTTACTTCCTGACCAAAATGGGATGGAAATGCGAATACCCGGTTTACAGGCAGAAATGGAAGAATCTATTAGCTTTCAGGGATGCCAGCTTTTGTAAATGTGTGTTAGTACGTACATTAAGCAGAGCCAGATCGAAATGAACGAAACACGAGCATAAGATATTTACTTTTTCCCCTGTATTTAAATGGACTCGTTTTAGCTGGACATTTGCCAATTTCATAGCAAATGTAAGCAGACAGTATCGAATTATTAACTTATTTGTTTTTTAGATGATACGTTTGAAGTTTCCTACATATACTTAAGAAGACAGATAAGAAAAAAATGTAAAGAAAAATAGATCAGACTTTAGTTACGTTTAAAAAAAAAATCAAACTGCCATCAATGTTAACAGAAACTGCTCGAAAATGTAAAAATAATTACATTCTTTAAACACTATGGATACTTTTTATCAACATTATTCTGAAGTCCGTGCAAAATTATATAAAATCCGGTGTATAGAAAGTCTCGTTCTCAATAGATTAAATTTCAAATTTATTTTCAATAAAATTTATATGAAAACCTTAAAAATTTTGCATTTATTTTAGAGCAACACCAATCTTGAGTTAGTATCTTATTTAGTGGTAGCGTTTGCTGTTGGATAATTGATATCCTACATTAGAGAATATCTCCATTTTTGTGACTCTGCCCATATCTCTTTACATTTCATATATAGTGTCCAGAGCGGTATATACAAATTAAGTTTCAGAACTTCCTCATTTCTGAACTTCTCAGAAACTTGTTCAGCGTACCATCGTCTCAGGGATGAATATTCCCTACTTGAGCGATAGGCGGGGGATAAATATCACTCCAGTTCCTCAAAGCTATCCATTTCGTTTGCGGCCAATAAATCAATCGGGAGTTCTTAAACCCATCGGAATTGGAAATTTTGGAGAAGATTTTACACCTCCGTCCTCCGCTTTACTCCGCGAAGAGAAGATAGTTGGATCTTCTCACCTTAATCTCCACATTTTCTCTTCTCTACTCTTCTCTCTTTGGGATTTATTTTGAAAACATTGGACGCAATTGAGCGAAGCAAATGAACCTTTTAGTAGAGATTTTGAAATGCCCTCTCTATTGTCAATCAAGTTTGGTAACAGAGGCTTCATTTCAAGTTTTCCATTCAATATATAATTGGAATAGAGGTTATTTGGAATTTCATTGATGTGTGAGACAAATTCTGAATAATACAATCGTAACAAGTGAACTTTTTAGTGGAACTTTTAAAGCTTTCTCCTTATTGTTAATCTAGCTTGGTTTACAGATGTTTCAGTTTAAATTTTCAATTGAATAAATCACTAAAACAAATGTTAAATAGAATTTCATTTATGTAGGAAACAAAGTTGGATTTGCACAACAGTACTTGTGAAACTGCAGGTTTAATCATAGCAGCTTAATTTAAAATTACTTCCACATTTCTTAAATACCATCAAAATAAAAAAAAATACTTTACATACCAGTTAAAAATTATATTTTAATGCATTTAAACTTAAGTTTTGACGCTCAGTTTTGCCTTTTTTTAGATCTACTATAATTTTACTTTCCAGCGTTTCATTTTAGTCTTTTCATTTGCCCTGACATGAAGATCTTTCTCGAGAAATTAGTTTTTATTTCAAATACGTGAAAGAATCTCGATTTTGATGGATAAAAATTTCAATTTCTCTGTAGCCATGTACTACTTTTAACT
>JAXGGA010012184.1:0-39633 GCA_038373865.1 Uloborus plumipes | reverse complement strand
TTGTTGAGTATAAAAGTCAACAAAACATTTGTTTTGCAAATCTACATTGCATTTGCTGCATTTCCGATAAGCTTTTTTACTTCAATGGGCACATCTTACCTAAGTCTTATTTAAAGCAATATAACGACTTTCCCCATAATACCTATTTCAATCCGGTACTCTTGAGCTCAATGCATTCTGTACAGCGGCTTCTAAAATATTTTTGGAAAAAAAAAATAGAACCGACTTCAGTTGAAAATTGCTCTAAAAAGTAAAAAATAATTTTTTTCTTTGAACACCATCGAAACTACTTTTAAACATAAGTTTTGAAGTCGGAGCAAAAACGATAGGTAAAATGATATTTAACCATATTTTGCCAACATTTTTTCAGAGAAACCATTGAAAATTAAAAGCAGAATATTTGTACAATTACACGAATGTGTGGTAATCAATAAAATGAATCCATTAAAATTTATATTTATAGTTGAATTGTAGTTGCGTATGGTTCTATACATTGTTTTTGCGCCGACTTCAAAACTTATGTTTAAAAGTAGTTTCGATGGTGTTCAAAGAAAAAAATTATTTTTTACTTTTTAGAGCAATTTTCAACTGAAGTCGGTTCTGTTTTTTTTTTTTTTTTTTCAAAAATATTTTATTTCATTCTTTTTAGTGTAAATGCAATTGAAATAATCAAAATATAGTTAAAAAACCATGCAGCTGTTCAAAAAAATCCTTGCAGACCTGGACTCAATCTCATTCCATCAGGAACTTCAACCCGACGCGTTTAACCACTTGACCATCGGGTCGCTCATTGAAGTAAGGATTTACGATAGCACATATTGTTTTAAATAACATGACATTTTAGTTTTTCGATCATAACTTTTTTTCTAGTGAACAAATATCGTCATATGAATACATGGTACCTAAGTTAACCATCTCCTATCGATTAAAAAAAATCGTCCAAATCGGTTCAGTAGATCAGATGTTATGTGCGAGGGGGAAGGGGTTAGAGTAAGACTTGGAAAATTAGCGCAAGTTTTTGCATTTCATGCAAAATAATTTTCAACTAAAGTGGACTCTTTAGCTTTTTTCAAACACCACAAATCAGAACCTAATTTTTTTTTTAATTTGTGTCACTTTAATGGTCGTTCATACCCCCCCCCCCCCCCCACGCAGTGCAAAAAAACATTACACAGCAGATTTTGCCTAATGACTCAACACTCATGGGGTTTGATACATTTTATTTGTTTGTAATGAGGTTTTTGGTCACAACCAATATGAAAATCACAAAAAATAGAAACTTTAATTTTTAACATATATTTATCATCTTCAGGACTTTTGACTTTTAATTTTACCTTGAATTTGACATAAATGCAAGGTATAAAATACAGAATTTTATAAAGGTACAAAAATTAACATTTTATAATTGATTGTGTATATAATTTTTGAAAAAATAATATAAGTACCGCAAATCAAAAACCATTTATTGCCACAATCGATTCAAAGCTCCCAAAAATGGCGCAAACATCCATAAGAAAATTCTACAGCATCGAAGGACCCCATTGCCAATTTTGACAAAGATCCGACCAAAACTGTCATTTTGTACTATAAAAAAATATGGGGTAGATCCCCATGGGGGGATGTACCTGCATAAGGACATTACAATCATTAAAATCATTCAAAAAAAAAAAAACATGGTGCCGTTCAAAAAAATCCTTGCAGACCTGGACTCGATCTCATTCCATCAGGAACTTCAACCTGACGCGCTAACCACTTGACCATCGGGTCGCTCGTTGCAGTAAGGATTTACGATAGCACATATTGTTTTAAATGACATGAAATGTTAGTTTTTCGATCATAACTTTTTTTCTAGTGAACAAATACCGTCATATGAGTACATGGTACCTAAGTTACATCATCTCCTATCGATTAAAACAAAAATCGTCCAAATCGGTTCAGTAGATCAGATGCTATGTGCGAACAAACAAAAAAAAAAAGTATACGCTTTGAATTGAGAACCTCCTCCTTTTTTGAAGTCGGTTAAAAATAAAAATGAAGAACAGCAGCCATATTTTTTTAGATTGGATAAAAAGAACTGTAACTTCCAATATTTTGATGTATGGGATCTGTTTACTCATGCAACGATTGTACTCAGCAACAATATGTGGTTCATCAATTTTAATTACTTTCTTTTCGCTATTGGACATTCGCTTAGCCTTTGCTATAGGATAAACTCCATGAAGATTCGATGCAATAGTTACGACATTGGTATTATTCCACCGAACCAACGTAATATTATTTTACCTGTTATCGACTTTTTTTCAAAACTTCCTCCCTTTTCTATTTTGAGCAACGTTACTTTAGTTAACGGGCATTTTTCAATCCGATTCTTGCACAAAACCTTTCTGAGACAAATTATCAAGTAGGAGCGCAAGAGAAACAAATAAATTGTCACAGTAGAAATCAAAATTGCCATGCTCGGGGAATTCTGAAATTAAATCTGCAACCACTGCCCCCCACCTTCCCAAACAACAAACGCATATGCAATCCTTCAATTCTTCATCAAGGGGAAGTGCTAAGCTTCTGCAACAGCTTAGGGCTTCTTCAACAGTTAGACTAAACAATAAAAAACGCCTAAATGCATTATGAAAAAGTAATTAAATTCAACAAATAACTAGTATTTTAAAGAATTACATTTTTGAAATAGCTTTCTTTCAAAATTTTACTTTAGTATTTTTCGTAATTTCAAAAATAATAATAATAATAATAATTAATAGTAAATGATAAAATATTTAAGAAAATTGTATGTTAAATAATTTAACTTAATTAGATTTTTTAAATAAAAATATTATCTATTTTTCAGTCTAAAAACATTTACTAACTTGTTTTGAGATAAATTATAGATCCTAAGAAGGAAATCAACCACGGTTAAGCAATGCAGCCTTTGGTGCCTTGCGTCTTTTTTTAGGGACGTTCTTAAATTACTATAAAATCAATAAAAAAAATTAAAATTTACAAAATTGCAAAAAAAAGGTAAACTAAAACATCGATCAAAGTAGCACATATATCAAGCACAGACATATTTACTTGTTAATAATTTTAAAAACTTAGCTTTTTGTTCTTGGGATTGTGAACGATGTAATTCTTGATAAACAGTAGCGGTTCACCCAATAGGCGCATGAGGCGCGAGCCTGGGGCCTCAGAAAGACAGGGGGCCTCGAAAAAATGGATTGTCACATTCTTAAAACTAAAAATTATCAATTTGAGGAATTGCTAATAACGAAAGTCACGAACTTGATTGGAAAATTATCAAAACCTACGGAAATTGACAGTTAGCCAAAGCCAATAGGAATAGGACTGATTGGTGATTGCTCCCAATAAGGCCCTGCATTTAAGCTGGGCCCAACTAATTAATAATGAGGCCCAAAGCCCACAATAATTTGAAGCCCGTCTGAAAATTCAGTGGCAGAATGCAGCGTGACTAAGGGCCCCGTTAAAATACATTTTTAAGGGCCCCCTTTGTCCATCTCAGCACTATGTAAATCATTTATCATGCACATCTTTGAACCCTCTTAGGGGCCTCTATGGTCATGGGAGGCTCTCACAGTTGCAATATGGTAAATCCGTTACCGGTAGAATGAATAAAGATTCTCGTTCAAGGAAGTTTTATTTTTCCAATTAATAAATAGTTCATTTTTTATTTTTCTTAAAAATACTCATATTGTTTGCATAACTTTAATGCTGTGCATAATCCTTTAAAATTTGAGACCTCTTAGCCACGGGCGTCGTTGGCGGGGGGGACGAGGGGGACATGTCCCCCCCAATATTTTGAACTGAGGAAATGTTCCTCTCAATATTTTGGAATTCTTACACTTGAGGAAAAAAAAAGGTCAGAGCTAGATATCATTTGTATATCAAAATTAAATTAGAATTACAGCCCGAACTAAAATTATGAAAACTTCCGTCTCTATATTGCACTTGATGAACCATCTGTGAATTAATCAGTTTCCTACTGTGGGCTTTTTGCGTTTTATGCCATCCTTACCCGAGTAATTATTTTTCTTCTAGTAACAAAACCCGTTAAAATGTGAAATAAGATCCAATCCCTCCATTCAACAATTGACACTTTCCCTTTTTCTGACCACCCACCTACTCGACGGGGCATTGGAAATAATAAATGGACCTTGGGGTTTGTATTCTTGAACCAAACAGAAAAAAAAGTCCTCCTCAAGATTTGCATTCAATATATTACAACGCCGAATATACAACACTAGAAAAGTGTGGATATCTTCTTTTGCAAAAACAAATTATATTAGAATTAGCTCCTTTGAGAACGTGGCTTAAAAATTAGGAAACGTGACAGCTTGCTATCTAAGAAATAAATTTCCTTTTGTGCACTTTTCCCAATTTCAAATACTTTTCGTGATTCTGTCGCAGATAAGACCACCCTCTTTTATTGCACTCTTCTTAACGAGGAAAGAAGACACCGTCCAGCTGCATTACAATGGGCACTAAAAAATCCCTCTGACCATCCGTAGACCCCCCAGAGAGGAAGGGGCTTCAAGAAAGGGCACTAATGTGTCCACGTGTTTAGCGATATGGTGTGAGCAAGATTTTTTTTTTTTTTTGAAGAACTGCTAGAGAAGGATCTTCCTTCGCGAAAAGCGAATCCTTTCATAAAGCTTAGTGCATCGGTACGGCATCGGTAGTACGGCACTAAAGAGTATCATATTTGGAGGCAAGATATCATGTAAGTTTTACTCATTTTATTGTTTTTGTTATAACATAAAAAAGATATTACAAAATTTCTTGTTAACTTCATATACCTTTAACGGTAAGAGCAGGGTCGCCGTTTGGGGGGGGGGGATACTGGACCTTTAGTACCGGGGCCCGGAGCCTTGGGGGCCCAGTAAGGTTATGAACATGTTTTTCCCGTTTTAGTGTCAATAATTTCATTAAAAAAAATCTCGTTTTCCATTGCCGATTCTCAATATGAAACAATTGCTAGTACAAACTCTAATGAATGAAACACGCTTGCGCAAAGGAAATTGCATCGCTTTTTAAAATCATCTGGCGACACAAATAACGTGAAAATAAAATCAAGTGCACACTTTCGTAACTAAAAAAAAAAAGTATTTCAGAAAAAAAAATTTTTTTTTCGCTTTTTTTTTACAATTGCAAATGTACTGAAAGGACAGAATTAAAATATGCAATTTGGGGGAGGGGGTTGCATGGGGGCCCGGCATTAAAATTGGTACCGGCCCCCATCGCTGGTAGCGGCGGCCCTGGTGAGAGTGAGCACGGAGCGATTTTTAAGACATCAGTATCACAAATTGCTTATGCATAGAAGGAAATACTAAGGCCCGAACTCCACATGAGCGAAACGAAAATCGTACACAGAAACGGAATTTCTGTTTCAGTTGAGTTTCCGCCGAACAGGTGGTTTTTAGAAGCAGCGCGGAATCGATGGCGGTATTCCAGAGCGCCATCTGCAGGTGATTCTATGCATTCAGCATTTTCTTGTGCTTTCAGCGGGAAAAATGGACGGTCAAGACGAAGTTATTGCCATGGTCGGATTACACTTGATCAATTTTACAGTTGCATTATCAGAATTAAAAAGAAAAAAAAACGAAAGTAGTCTTTTGGGTGAGGACGATTCTCCGCCTACACACACATTTTTATCGCAGTTCGTCTTTACGAAGTGCATCATTTGAATCCTAGATGTCAGTTTTTTTAAAAAATAATAAATGCTTCAAATTTCAAAACCATTTACCTCAAATACCTTTCAAAACGAAAAAACTTTAAAATAAGATTTCAACGAATTTTTTTTTTCATCTAAAAACTTTTTTCTGATTTTTTGCAAGTTAGATTTTTTCGATTGACTTTTTTGAACTTCTCTTAATGCTAAAACTATAAAAAAATGTCGGTCTGATGTTTTTTTGCAAAACTATATTGAAAATATCGTTAAAGGTGATTAAAATTCATTATATTTTTACCAAAAAATGTAAGGGGCTGAAAAAAAAAATATCGAAAGGTACTACATTTATGCAATAGATGGCGCCATTTCTTCCAACGAGATCATATTCCTAACCGATTAGGCTAAATTTTGCACCAATCGTGGTCCATAATACGATGTCTTTAAAACAACATTTTTATAGTCTTTTCTGTTTTTTGTCGTACAAACAAGGATAATTTTGTACTTCTTCTTTAAAAGCTTCGAGATTGTACTTCGTAGACATGCTTTCAACAACACATACGGGTGCCGCCATTGCTAAAAGCTTCACATTTGAAGACGAGCTCCTATTGGCTGTTCCAAAGCGGAATCCGCTGGCAGCGGCGGAAAAGTTGAAATTTTTCTACTTCCGAGTCTGCCGCGATTCTGCCCAGCAGAGAGGGGAAAAACCTGATTTTTCAGTTTCTGCTTTCTGTTTCCGTCGATTTTCCGCTTATGTGGAGTTCGGGCTTTAGAAGGAAATACTAATGTGCCCACAAGGGCGAATCTAGGAATTTTCAAGGGAAGGGCAATTGGTCTTTATAACTTACTTTTATTATGTATACTGGTTCACAAATATTAATCACAAAAATTTCGGACTTGAATTCCGAAATATTTCTGGGGGAGAGGCCCAAACCTTCTTCCCCCAACATTTAAAACTTGTCTAAAAAGTTTTTTTGAGTTTCAGCATCGCGAGAGAAAAACTACCGGTGTGGAGAGGTCCTCAAAAAAGGGGGCGATCACCTCCATCGCCCCTCCCTTGTATCCGTCCTTGTGTGCCCTTTAATGATACTCCCCTAACATATGTAGACTTTATATAGAGTTTTATACTAAACTGATTTTTAGCTGAAATGCTTATTCGAATTTATTTACAATGAACATTACAAGATATTTGATTGGAATATTTTCGATGAGCATATACTAATCAGTATTAAGATCCTTATTTTTTGATCGAAGTAATTTAAATTTTTGAGCAAGTTAAATAATACACAACAAGAGAAAATTACCTGTATTTTCGTGTTTGCATACTAATTTTTCTTATTTTTGCAGTTACTAATTGATATACATTTTTATGAAATTTGAGTTGCAGAGAAAACGTTCAATATTAGCAATGTTGATAAACGAAATATTTTTATTCTAAGTTAGAATTATATTTTCAAATAACTAAGAAACAGTTTACGTGAAAAATATTCTGTTTTATCTTTTAAGTGATGAAATAATAAGGCTTGTTTAGTTGAGTATTATTTAGATAACTAAATTCTTTTTAAAAAGTTGGGACCGACAAAATATTTTATCGCTGCATTTCCATGAAAATTTGTAAAAAGAACTGAATTATCATTAAAAAAAGCAAGTTACTATTCATACAAATTATTTTTTATTGAAAAATTTTCAAACCTAATTTTTAACTGAGAAATATAAATTTCAAAATGGAACTTTCAAAATTAGTCAAAGCATCGTTATTAGCATAGGCACAATTGAAGCAAAACAAATGCTTTTATGAAGGAGAGGGTAAGAAACAATAATAAAAATTAATTAAATAAAAAAAAATATTAGAAAGATTTCTCACATATTGTTGAAGATCAAAATGCTAGATGAATAATTATAAAGGGAATTTTTTTCCTGGCATATTACACTGCATATTAAGAAGTCAGAACTTTTTAGACAGTCTTCTCCCTGAAAACTTATATTTAATCGTTTTTAATTATTTGTTTTTATCAAAAGTAAAAATTATGACGTGATAAAGCAGGATGAAAAACATTAATTTTTCTTCAAGCACTAAATTAAGCTTTTGCATTGTTATTGATCAAATGCATGAATTTTGAATACTGTAACGTGAGCATAAAATGTGAGATGTGGGAGTATAACTCTTTTTTTTTTTTTTGTTTATTTATTTTGCTGCTTCAGCTTGAATAAACATATCTCTCATTAAAAAAGGAGGCGTCTCCCTTCCCCTCTCTGTCTTTTGTCAACAACGTTTAAGATCGTCCTATATTTCGTTCTAAAGGGCTTAAACTTTTGTTTCCGACGGAGAGTTCTTAAAAATTCCTGTCCTAACATCATTGAAAGTCAACTGAAATAACGCTTTTCGAATATTTGTCTGTCCTCTTAAAATTATCAAAGATGACCCTTCAATTTTGAAAAAGTTCAAGGGTGGGCCCTAAATCACCACTCTCCTAACATCTACGCAGATAGTCTAAAACTGCGTTTTTAAAGTTACATTTTCAAAAACAGTTCCAGGGGAGAATTCAAGAATCAAGACCTACCTTTCCCTAAAACAATCAGATCTGATCTATACTTGTGTTTTTAAAAATTTAAATATCCAAAAATATCCAGAGAAGCGCCTCTGAACCTCTTCAACTACTACCATGGCTAAAAATTGTTTAGAATGCATTTTTCAGAGATAATTTTCTGAAAAGAGGGAACTCGAATCTCTAATCTACGTATTATCTGCAAAGATAGTCTAAAATTACGTTTTTAGCAATACAATTTCGAAAAAATCCCAGATCCCCTCTTTCCATAGCACAATCAGAGTTAATAATGGAGTTTTTAACGTTTCGATATCGAAAAATGGACGGATGAGCGCACTCGAACCTATTCTCCCATAACATTACCAAAGATCGTTTAAAATGCATTTTTAAGACCACAAATTCCAAAAAATATCCGGGGGAGAAACCACCGTACCTCCTTACTTCTGGGTAAATAATATACTTACGATTAGGAACACATTCTCAACTCTCTGATCTAGTTATGACTACCCTCTTAGAAAAGATGTTAGACCCATTCCTTTCCCTCTGTTTGAAATTAATGAGGGGTCGGCAATTTCATACCCCCTCCCCAATTTTTTGTCCCCGCTACGGTCAGAATATTAACTCCTTGTGGTCCTTATTTGAAAATTGCAATGTTCATTGGTTTTTACAAAGGCTAAGCATGTTTTTAAAAAACATGAATTTTTCCTAGTATTTCTATTTTTCCAAAGTCCCCCCCAATGTTCAGCAGGCAGCGACGCCCATGTATTAAACCAATCTGATTAATTTGCTGGAAAAAATAAACATGAGTTAAATTATATTAAGCTGTTTTTGCTAATTAATCAAGTTAATTTGAACTATTGTGAAGTCATTGTCTAGAACTGAACTTTTTTTTTCTTTTTGCTCCCAAAGCGGAAGCTTCTATCCAGGGGCAGCCCTAGCAGTTTTGCCGCCCTGGACAGAAATTCAAAATGCCGCCCCTCTTCCCGATTAAAGTTTGAAAAGAAAAAACTGCTGATAAATATAAGCCAATAAATAAATGTTGTGAATTAAAAACAGCGTGACAAAGTAAACTCCTATATTCATAGTAGGATTTGACCGAATTTGCCCCTACTCTGTTTTAAATATAGGACCATTTTTGTAGTCGTAAAACTTATGATAAACAACCTCATGTATCTTTTTCTCTCTTTTTTTTAATGCTCCTGCTGGCTTTTCTCTTTTTCTTTTGTATATGTGTGTATGTTTTTTCATAAACTTTAAAGATGGATGGGCATGAAGAGAATGATGCAGTGACCAATATAAATAGAGTACAAAATATGTATAACTTCAGGGGTTCGGGGGCTTCCCCCAAGAAAAAATTTGAAAAAGAGATCTAAAATTCTGCATTTTGAGGCCTTATGAGGAGTAATCAAGACTACAAAAATATCAGGAGAAAAATATGCAAACAAAAACTTTTTAAAAAATTTACCTTCTTTTTTTGCAAATTAAAATCAATCAAAATAGAAATTTCTCGTGCTTGTGATTCTGCAAGTCGTTGACATCAATCGACAGAGAAAAGAGTGGGAGGAGAAAAGAAAACCTATCATCTCTTGCTCACATCGGCTTTCGGTATATAATTAATGTTTGATCGTCGCTCCAACCCACCGACTAACACAACACTGTACTAAATGTAACATGATCAATCAGGAAAAAATGCATTAAATGATTTGAAAGAAATAGTGTTAAGACTTAGAAATCAGGAGAGTAACATCCCGGGAGTTCGGAAAATTAATGGTTTATTTCATACACTTGATAAGAAATGAAGTTGTAGCACTTTTCAAGGAGTTTTAATTTATTTTCAAAGACTATAGAAAATCTGTATGTTAGACACTTTCCAGCCGCTCTTGTCAGTATAGTTACATCAATTTGTTGTTCTCTTTCAATTATCAAGAGTTCAGAGGTGTCAGTTACGAAAAGTAGTTTCGATTCTAGATAATTTTTCTTTCTGGGTAGGAGGATATTTTAAAAAAATAATTTGGAAATATTAAAAATTGATCTTTAATAAAAACAAATTTTAATTGATGTTTGGCACTATAACTGAGCAAATACTGATTACTAGCTGAGCCCTTTTAGAATTTTCAAAAACCCAGCAAAAATTAATGTGCTGAAGAGCTTTTAAAAATCTGCAAAAATTTAACCGTATTTGGAACAAGTTAAAGAAAAACCTGCAGAACATTCAGAGAAAACTAAAAGAAAAAAAAACATTTTGCGGATATTCCGCGGATTATATTGAAGATAAAATGCAGATTTTTTTTTTTTTTTTTTTCTAAAATTGTTCAGAAACTTCAAAAAAAAAAAAAATCTCATTTTCTGCGGATTATTTTAAAAGGGGATCCCAGAACTTATAGGCTGACGACCTCTGTGCTATATCAAGCGCATTTATATGCCGTCATTCCCATCAGTCAATATAATTTCCAAATATTTTATCACGTGTGCCCCGATGAGAAGACACTGTAGCCTCCTAAAAACATTTCTTATTCGGCAAATTTTCACTGATGATTTAGATTCGGTAGAAATTATCGCTCCATTTGGTGAGTTGAGAATTTTCTCCTCCCAAGAAACTATGTTCGGGGGCTCCACTGTCTCCTATCAACAATTTCAAAATCTTTACATGCTTAAAAAAAACTGTCTAATGTAGTTAGTTTTTTTCCCTTATGTCTATGTTGATACAATCAAACCTCGAGAGCTCGAATTCGAAGGGACCAGTAAAAAAATTTGAGTTATCAAAAGTTCGAGTTATTGAAATTCCTTGATTAGTGGGAAAAGGGATTGTGTACTGCGAGTATATGCGAAAAAATAGTGCATGTATCTTTGAAAGTATAAATTAAACACTTACTTTCTCATTTCTTCATTTAAAAAAAAAAAACAACCAATGCTGGTTTATTTTAAGTTCAAGTCCTTTTCACGTTCAACTACAATTTCTAAATGAGAAAGTATTCTAAAAGTTTCTTTGTCATACCTGAAAGAGATTTAATAAATATTCGTAACACATAAGTAGCGAATCAGGTTTTTTTGGTTTTTCATAAGTTTTGCAGATTTCTTCTTCATTCTCTTCAGAAATTGGATCGCAGCGGGAATTTAAGACAGAATTTTTTGTTCCCCCCCCCCCCTGACCACACACTGTAACTTCTTCATCAACTTTTAGAAAGTCTTACAATTCCATTTCATTGAGATTTATCAGTTAAGAAAGCCGTCCTCTATCTCTCCTTAACATAATCCTTTCAAGTTCATCATTTAAGTCACATACGGTGGCATGCTCTTCATTCTTCACGAACACAGCTTTCTTAAAGCAATACTAATCGGTAAGGAAGTGACATCTAAATTAGTTACCCATAAAATAAAATGGAAACAAACATGCACGGTTACACACATTTTGGGACAAGAAAAGAGAAAATGGAATCCGATCGGAAATAAAATATTTCGAGTTATCAAGGGCTTAAAACTGGAAATTTCGACTTAGCAAGGTAATTTTAGCATTGACAATATAGGATACACGAAGGGAAAGAAAATTTCTTCGAGATATCGAAAAATTCGAGTTATCGAGGTTCGACTGTATTATAGTTTCTAAAGATTCGTTTATTTTAATAAGCAGTGTTGCAATAGCCAAAAATGCTGTGTTGTGTTGAAGTGGATACATTTAAATGACAAACTTAAATATCCCTACATTCATACTTTTCAAGATTCCAAGTTACAAAAAGAATGATGTTTGTTAAATAGTTTTATACATTTTCTTTTCTTAAGCAAAAATTTATTTTAGATATTCGAACCAAAATGCCGCCCCTAAGATTTACCGCCTCGGACAGGGGTCCGGAATGTCCGCCGCTAGGGCCGCCCCTGCTTCTATCACTTGCCCTCTGTTGTCAATTGAGTCTCTATTCTTGCAAAAAGTACTTCTTAAATACTTACTATGTATGTCCTATTTTCATATTACATGTCAAAACTAAATTAAAAGTTGCTGATAATTGCAAATTTAAGCAAGTGCTTTATAAGGTGTTTCTTGGAACATAATGTAAGTTCTTCTGAGAAGCAACTAGTCAGGCTCAATAATTTTTTATTGTGTCACAATAACTGAACGTTTCTCTCTCTCTCTCTTTCTACATACTTAATAGGGGAAAAATATGTAACATTTTCCTTCTATTATTCTTAATATTTAAAGAGCGAATTTACAACAAGGAATAAATACACATTCAAAGGCCTAAAATTACGTTTTTTCACCATTAATTTCGTAAATTTTTTCTATACCCCCCCCCCCCTTTCCATGAAAAATATCTTGCTTAGCAACTGTCTA
The DNA here is from genome assembly GCA_038373865.1 of Uloborus plumipes. NCBI lineage: Eukaryota > Metazoa > Arthropoda > Arachnida > Araneae > Uloboridae > Uloborus > Uloborus plumipes. The sequence goes on along the minus strand of JAXGGA010012184.1, from coordinate 27,089 downwards.
GTGGTCTTAATCCTATCCTGGGTACAGCAACAGTTATGTGCAGATGAACAAAAGTAAGTTTGACTTATTTCTGAATATTGAGTCTACTAAACTAGGAGCGACACACGATATGATTTGTTAAGGGCGCCCTACAGACCCGTGATTTTGGTGAGCGAGGAGGGTGCAGTTGGCGCCCCTGGCTTGAGGTACTTTTGGTAATAACAGACCTGGGGCACCAATAAATGATCAGATCTGTGTACAAGGTTCCATTCTGAAAAAAAAAAATCAATTTTCGTGAACTGACTTTAATTTCACTAAATTATTAAGTCTGAAAACGTACCGTTCTCAAAATTTCTAACGTCTTAAAAAACATTTTTTGTACATTCTTTAAAGGCTCTTAATAAGTCCTTGTTTTCATTTCTATTTCAGGGAGTCCTTAAGAAAGTTTTTTCTTTTTTTGTCAGTTACCTCCTTATAAGTCTTCATGTTAGCTTAAAAAGTATTTTTCACCGAATATCACCGCCATCGAATCGTAAGTGTCACCGTCGAACAATGCCGAGGTTCTTGCAGGGGCTGATTAACGCGGTCCTGTAAGTTCGTGGACCTGGACATCATCAATTTTGTTGGCACCACAAAGGGATAAATTTCTCCCTTTTTGAAAACTACTACAATTAACTCCCAGTTAACCGTGGAATAGGAAGGCACGGTAACCGTGGATAAGTGAATACCGCGAATAATCCGAAAAATAGGCAAAAACGATATTAATGCATACAATAGCTAAAATAAAATATAAAGACATTTAAATTATAGCTAAAAATGACAACATTGAACGTAAAAAGTGTCTTGAAACGCTATGAACGACATATAACGAACTTTAATTTTTTTGCATTCTGTAACTCATTACCATTCAAAAAGAAAACAAAAGAAAAAAAAACCGCGAATTATCCGACCGCCGATAATTGAGAGTTACTGTATTTAGAAATTTGCTATTTTTCTTGTGAGAGGAACTCCGAATTTCACTGGAACCCTTGTTATTACTTGCAATTTTCTGTATAATGACTCCTCCGGCATTGTTGGCACCAACTTATCTATTCGTCAGAGCTGCCAACTCTCCGTTATTGGCAGGAGACCCCCGCTTTTCAGCCGAATAACAGTTTAATTATTTCTTCCGGGATTTTATTTTTCTTAATAAATTTCCCAATTTTAAAAGTTGGGAGTATAAGTCATTATTTACATAGCACATTTTACAATCGAGCAAAAAAAAAAAAAAATTGCTCGATTCACCCACAAAAATTGTATTGCAGCTATTCTATTGTTTCATTGCGAAGCATTTTTTCCTTCCGTTATCAATTAGTTTAAGTACGTTAATTCACTGTGGAGATTGGAATCCTCAAAAGGCAATCCAACAACCTGCCACGAGTGTCAGAGTTAATTGTTTTAAGCTTTTTGGGGCGAAAACCATATTCAAATTTTTAGCGAGGTTGGCACAAAATCCTCGCTCTGGCAAAAAATCCACGAGCCTTCTGACTTCACCGACGCTTGGTCCTTTAAAATTATTTTTAAAAAAACTACTTGTGTTGGATTTTTTTTTTTTTTTTTTTTTTTCACCGATTACGATCTTGTATGTTGTTTTATCATGAAAAAATAAAATAAAAAAATTGGAAGCTTCCCTATTATGATTTCATGAATGGGAAGTCACTCTGACCTCCCAAAAATCTTTTTCGGAAAGAGTCCGTTATGCAATATTATTTTTTTTTTTCTTATTTAATCATACTAACTTTTTTCATATGCTGTTAGCACATGCAGGAGCTTCCGGAACCTAAACTGTTGGAAGGGAAATTTTTCAATTTTCCAAATGAAATTTTACTGAGTGGTTAAGAAAATAGAAAAAAATAAATAATTTGAATTTTAACAGCTTGAATTCAAATTATGGACTACTTAATAAAACGTGCCTACATACATACCTCAGATGTAAGCATCATTTAAAAAATATGAAAATAATTGCAATACTGCATCTTAATTGTCAGTCAAAACGTGCCCAATAAGAAACACAAATTAGGAGGTAATAGTCACTTCCCATCGGCGTGCGTCGAGGTATGTGATATATTGAACACAAATACTAAGTGTTATAGCTGAATGGTGCAGGGGTGCCCCCCCCCCTTCTCAATTTTTCACGACCCTCTTGTGATTTTTATTTTTACCCCTCTTTTTTATTTTATTTATTTTTTCAAATATTTATTTTAATTATGACTGTTATTTTTTTATGTATTAATTTTTTAAAAGTACTCATTATACGCAGAATATAATGGCTTTTTCCACATTTGTAGACAAACCAAGCACACACACACACACGAAATAAATAAATAAATGAAAACAAATAAATAATTTAAATTAAAAAGAAATTAATAAATTTAATTAGTTTTAAAAAATCCCCCACCCGGCAAATTTTGATGTCGCAACTTGCGCCATAATCCCCGCCCCCCGCAGGCACCCCTGGCATGGTATGATGTGTAATGTGCCTGCTTTTTCATGTTTTCTCATTTGGTAAATTGATAACTTTTTCCTCTCTAAAATTAAACTTGGATTATGGCTTGAAAATTAGGGTCTTATCCTATACTATAATACGAGAGATGTTTGCCAAGTCGAAAATCGCCCCAGAATTAATAAACTCCGGTAAACTTGGGGGTCTGGGGTTTTTGGCCATGGGGAATCGATTGGCGTCGGTTTTGAAGCGCTACGGTAGAAAAGTTCGGAGTTACAGATAGGATTCATTAAAAGTTTGAGAAGATTTCTTACTACGCCATTTTCTTTATGATTACTCTTATTGTTATACTGTTTCATAGCAACCACGTTTTAACAATGGATTTCATATTTAATCACATCAGTGTAAATTTACGTTTTTATGGTATTTGGCAAATAATTTTTGGCAACATGTTAGAATTGTTATTGTTTTTGAAATTTAAAAGAGATCGATCAAAATAAAGTTAGAATTGGGTATGGGCAGCGGTAGAGCCGCTATATAGACAGGCCGACGCATCAAGCTTAAGTTTCACCACTTTGGATCCAACTTATTAACTTTCACTTTCATTTTTCATTGTTGAGGAATTAGGGTTACCAGAGCAAAGTTTCGGGACATTGCCAAGCTTTGTTAATTTACGTAAAAAGTTACCAAAAAGCGATAACTGGCCAGAAAAGACAATCCTCACACACGCGCTGGATCCTAAGAGGTAATCTTGATGCTTCGGCTCGTCTATATAGGGGCCTGAGGCCGCGGTTGTCCAATCGGTTAATCGTCGGACTCGTAACCGGAGGGTCTTGGGTCGATCATTTAGCCGCCGATCAAAGATCCACCGTCTTCATTAATGGTTGCTGGGGGACGTTAAAAATGTTCGTGGTCACAAAATCCTCCAAGTGAAACGAAACCTCTGGGGTGTGCTGGGCCAAGGGTTTACTCGGCCCTTGGGCCTGGTTAAAAATGAACAGAGCGCTCTTCAGGGCCCCATCCCGGTTAAAAAGCGAGTTGTGGTATGTACGGGGGGAGGGGGGACCTGGAGTGTGAAGTGAAGTGAAAGTCAAAACCAACTGGAACCAAATGCGTACTGGAGAACAGAGACTCTGCATCCATTCGCATTCGCATCAAAGCCTCCCGCGCCTTCGGCGCCAAATGAAATGAAATTAGGTGTGATTTTACGGTGAGCATGGATTAAATGGGGTTGTGTTTTTAAAAATAAATTACGGCTGTTTTGAATGCGTAATTGCAACTAAAGGCTCAAAAATGCTTTTCAAGTTTATCTAAATAAGTACTTCGCACTTTAGAGAAAAAACATGAGTTTACAAACTGCTTTTTTTTTCAACCGAGCGGGCTCGGTCCCCTGGTACACGTTAGGGGTAATACGAGGAATGGTTGCCAAGTCGAAAATCGCTCCAGAATTAATTAACTCCGTTAAACTTGGGGGTCTGGGGTTTTTGGCCACGAGGAATCACGAGGAGTTTGGTTTTTCTAAATAAATTTGTCAAAAATATTGAACTTCAACACACTTCAATCTTTACACTGCTCACTTTGTACCATTTCTTTAATTGTGTAATTTTTTATTATCAATTACATTTTATTTCCTATGATTTTTCAAACTTTATCCTTTGTATAGAATTATACCATTTCCAAACTCTAACTTAGTTTAGAATAGTTTACAATGGTGCACTTTAACCGGCATTATTGTTTCTTATGGCATGTATTGTTTTGATAAATCACAATTGAAAATTTAAATCTTCGAGTTAGCTTCGATACCTGTTTTATTCGAGCGTAGCTCGGTCACCCGCTGGTATTTAAAAACGATGAATATACAGTTGTGCAGGTCATACACTGTAAGATAATTTAAAAAAAAAAAAAAATACTTCCTTAATTTATTCTTGATGCCCAAAATCCTTGCGTGATTGAATTTACTGAAAAATAAGTTTAGGAATACCCTTTATATGACAAAGTTGCCTAACAATTCGTGAGGCTTTAGAAATTCGAAAATCTCACTTTTTAAAAGTGGATACTTATGGTTATAAAGAGCTCATCTGATGATAATAAGTATCATTTCACAGTAGTGATGCAAGCTCTTGATGCATTCCTAGAGAGGCAATAGTTATTTCTGTGAGAACATGACTGCAATTTTCAATTTCATATGAAAAAGCTACTTGATGATAACGCTCCAAATATCGCAGATATGATGCAGAAGCTGATAGAACGCTGATAAAATACAGTAGAAAAGTGGAACAGAATTGCTTTTCTTTTGAAAGTTACTTGTCTATCTACCAAAATTGATAAAATTCTTATAACAACTGTAATGAGATATACCGTCATATATATATTTATAAAATGGTATAAGACTTCAGAAGAATATTTTCTGATCAAAAGGGATTGAGTGGACGCAGGTCACTGTGACCTCCAAAAAAAAAAAAAACTTCCTATTTCGGGCCTAATTGCAACACTGCAGTTTTTGAATGCTCGAATGTCCCTTTTTATTACATTTGTCATGTAAGCATGTTCGTATTTTATCATTCGCAAAATTTGGTGTTTCATTCGGTAAATTGAGAATTTCCGCCCTTCGAAAAATTTAAGTTCTTGGCGATGCTGGTTAAATAAACCGTATTTTCAGAATAAGTGAAGTGGAAGTCCAAAAACAATTCACGAGATTAGCATTTGGAGTAGAGAAGAATAGTTCAAAACACATTTCCTAAATTATTTTCCAGAGACAAGGCCGTCCGTCATTTAGGGGTTGGGGGGGGGAGGGGGTCCATCCCTCCCGGAATTAGGCAAATTAATGTATTTGCATGTAAGTGGGCGTAGTTTTCGCTGTTTTCGGGTATAATTAACATGGAATATATACCCTTTGTCCCCCCTCCCTTTGAACCCTCCTGGAAGAATTTGAATTGTCCATAGACCAACTGATTTAATAAGATATGATTTTAAGTTGACTTTTCGGTGAAACCGAAATTTCGCGCACACGAATACTGCCTCTTTCAGCAGCAAATTAAAAAAAAAAATTATAAAAAGAGAAAGTTGTGTTATGAAATAGATGATGGCGGGGGGGGGGGGGATTAGCGAGTGACCCGAAATTAGAGTATATTTGTTTAAAACACATCTAATGGATCTGAGCGACACTACGATTTTTTAGCTGTATAATCACTACCATTCAAGGGTGCTTTGAACCTAATTTTTGTGAGAGGGATGGGGGGGGGGGGATTCTCAATTTATTGAATAAAACTCTGAATTTAATCAATTGATTAAAAAAATCGATCATGTATGATGTCTGGTGAGAAGAGACAGCAGCCAGACAGAGTTAAACAAAGATTAAAAATAATTGCAATACTCTCCAAACTTTCGAGTTGCCAGTCAAAGTTTGTAGAACAGAAAAAAATATTTGGGAGGTCACGCTGACCTCCCGAATTCAATCCAAACTATGTCAATTAGCATCAAAAACTACGACCACCTATTTGTAAATGCATTAATTTCTCAGAACCAGTGGGGAGGGCAAATAACCCAAATGACTCCTTAATGGGACCTGTGTAGATTAGTAGTATTATTAAGGCGTTCTAAATTCTTCCTTTGAGATTATCGCTTTGGAAACCATGGATTTGCTGGATCAAAAATAATAAAATAGTATATTTTTAAAGTTGTTATTTCAGGTGTTTCCGGTCAGCGACAGTTTTCAAAGCTCACACTGCGAAACGTATCTTTTGACATTTATGACGTAATAAATTCTTCGCGTAGGATGCGATGCTTCAAGTTGTTTGCGCAAAAGAATCATGATGATAAAAAAAATCGAACCAAATAAAAAATAAATAAAAACAAAAAGGTTATATCTCCCTTATGCACCATTCATAAGCTCAAGTTTCATATATATTTTTTAATGATTTAAAATTGTAAATATTAAGATGATTTACGAAATAGATGATTGTCAGAATGATGACAAGGTTGTCTGGTTGGTAAAGATTAAAAAAAAAAGGTTATTGAAATCGGATAATACCTTTCGATCCCGCAATGAGCCCGCTAAAAACTAGAAAAAATAATTTCACCTTTTCCCTTCTTTTTCGTTTTTCTTTTTTGTGGTTTGAGAACCAGTATTGCTTCAGCATATTTTTACATGCGATAGTTCAAAAAATTTCTACGTTTTTTTTTTTTTTTGAGGAGTGGGTGCTCCGTGGCAGTGCGCCGTTGTTCTCACTGGGTGGGGGGAGGGGGGGGGGCAGAAAATCCTTAAATAGTGAATGAATCAACTTCTGGAAAATACATGTAGTTTTGCATCTCTAATGAATTGTCTAAAATACGAATCGCATGTGTTCTCAGGCCCGTCGTTTAGGGGGGCAAGGGGGGGGGTCAATCCTCCCCTGGGTTTGCGAAACCAACGTATTACATGTAAGTGGGAGTGGTTTTTGTTGTTTTCTGGTGAAATTGTATTGTGTATTGGGAGGTCACAGTGACCTCCCTTTGGGGCGCTCCTGCCTTTGCCCCCTTCCCCCCCCCGGAAAAACTTGAAATGACGGGCCTGGGTATTCTATCAAATGCCACAAAATCTATTACCAACTTTCACAAAAGTTGATATTCATGTTATTTTTGTCACCATTTAATACTTTTATCCTATACTACACTAGGTGGCCAAAATTATCCGGACACTTTCAAAAATTCACATTTTTACGTATAGCTCGAGAAATAAGTGATCAATTGTTCTTTAATTTTAGTCATACAAAATATAGACTTCACCGAACATTTCCAAGTTGAAATTAAATTACCCTTGCACTTGGGGGACGACAAGAAGGGGGTTGAAAGAAAAACCGCTTTTTGACCATAACTCTTCGAAAATAGCTCGGAATAAGCTATCAATTTCAGTAATTAATTAGCATACTATGTATAATTACTGTACAAATTTTTATGAACGTACCACTCTTACTTCTGAAGATATGAAACATTTTTGAAAAAACGGCAATTTTATTTAAAGGGTTTTTGCTCATAACACGCAGAGTTTTCGATCAAACCTTATCACAACTTCAGGAAAGATGACAAAATACAAGAGAAAGAACATACTAAAACGGTAAATAAAAATATTAAAAATTTGATGAGATATGAACGTTAAAAGGAAATAATTTTTCACGGCGCATGCGCGAACGACAGAAATTTATAACTACAAAAATATTGTAGCCTAATTTATACTGCATCTTATAAAAAAAGTTTCAGTTGAATATCATGAAAAATGAAAAAGATATCAGCGATCTAGTGAGCTGTATTTCATTCATTTCGCAGACAATACATAAATAGTGAGGGTCTGTCCACAAAGAGCTATTTTTAAATTAAAGGTTATTGCGTCGTCGTTCAAAACCAACGTTTCAGAGGGTGTCCGGGTACTTTTGGAAACCTACGTATAAGGTCTTTTTGGCCGAACAGACGAAATGTGACGACAATGCCGAATATAAATTTTCAAACTGTATACAATTTAACATTGAAAAAAAATGATCGATTGTCACCACACTATTTGTGGACAACCCCTCACTATTTATGTATTGTCTGCGAAGCAATGAAATACAGCTCACTAGATCGCTGATATTTTTTTCATTTTTCATGATATTCAACTGGAACTTTTTTATAAGATGCAGTATAAATCAGGCGACGATATTTTTGTAGTTATAAATTTCTGTCGTTCGCGCATGCGCCGTGAAAAATTATTTCCTTTTAACGTTCATATCTCATCGAATTTTTAATATTTTTATTTACCGTTTTAGTATGTTCTTTCTCTTGTATTTTGTCATCTTTCCTGAAGTTGTGATAAGGTTTGATCGAAAACTCTGCGTGTTATGAGCAAAAACCCTTTAAATAAAATTGCCGTTTTTTCAAAAATGTTTCATATCTTCAGAAGTAAGAGTGGTACGTTCATAAAAATTTGTACAGTAATTATACATAGTATGCTAATTAATTACTGATATTGATAGCTTATTCCGAGCTATTTTCGAAGAGTTATGGTCAAAAAGCGGTTTTTCTTTCAACCCCCTTCTTGTCGTCCCCCAAGTGCAAGGGTAATTTAATTTCAACTTGGAAATGTTCGGTGAAGTCTATATTTTGTATGACTAAAATTAAAGAACAATTGATCACTTATTTCTCGAGCTATACGTAAAAATGTGAATTTTTGAAAGTGTCCGGATACTTTTGGCCACCTAGTGTATAATACGAGTAGTGCAGCAGATATATGACAAAAAAAAGTGGAATTGTGCCTTTAATGATAGAAGCATATAACTTGGTGGGCATATACTACGTATAATTACGAGTCATTTTGTATACGCGGCCATCTGAGATTTCGAATATTTTAGTAATGGCGGACGTTCGAAATGGTGGCCTCTGAATCTATATACATAAAAGACAACTTTTGAAAACGTATGTCCGGGGTAATCTTCCAAACTACTGAACCGATTTTAACCATTTTTTCACCGTAGATAGCTACAGTAACAGGGAGCAGGATAAGCTATAATTTATTTCTAAAAAGCTTAGTTTAAAAAAGTTATTATGTAAAACAGTTAATTTTATGTCATTTCCACATTAAATGATTAAATTTTCAACCCATTGTTGCAAAAATTTGGTGCCATGCAGCAACAATATTGATTGTAATCATATTGAAAATTTTGAACCAAGGCTTCTCTGGAGTAAGTATGGAATTTATTGCTTTCTAAGGATTTTTATATTTATCTGAGCCAACAATCGCTAACGGGTGAAATTAAAAAAAAATGATTTTGGCAATAGTTAGAGAATAGAAAGTGTTTATAGTCAAAAAAATTTCTAAATTAGGTACATAAGATGTTTTCACCTCACCAATGTTGTCACGAGGATAGATCTAATAATGGGACTTATTTTACGAGCAATATTTGGAAATGGTTAATTTCAGTACGATTGATACTGTAAATATATATTTATTTTAATATACCAAGCTTATAACATTTCCTATTTACTCAAACATTATTTGTAGCTTGCATTATTTTTTTATAGTTTATCCATAACCTAGCCATTGTTTACAGAAGTAGCCATTATGTTTATAGATATGCACTTTAGTGTTGGGAAATTTATGAATGAGTTTCACTAAACCACCCTACACCCACAGAAACCCGGGCAGGGCCGGGTACCCGGCTAGTATATTTTATGTGCTTCTTTGTTCCGATATTCATAAGGTTAATAGCGTACGTTACGAAAAAAAAAATAGAATTTAATATCCTTTTCTAATAAAGTTCTATTGCATTGTGCGTTTTAAGTGGATTTTAACTTTTACCGCTAGGGGGCGCTTTATAGTTCTTTTTTAATCGTCTAAAATGCGCAACAGATATGTGACCAAAATTGATGGAATTTTGTCTTCAATAGTAAACGCTTACAAATTTTGATAAAGATAATAAATATAAACTCATGTTTGTGAAAATTACAACACCATGAAGGAATCGTCATAATTGAATGAAATTTAATACACAGCTGAGTGATAGTGGTACAAAAAAATGATTAAACTTAGAAAGCCAACAAATAATTAAAAAATATTGAAATTAGTATTTTGTGTAGCCAGCACGCGCTGCAATAAGTGCTGCTACGCGACGTGGCATGGAGTCAAACAAATTTTTAATGTCTGCCTGATCAATAGCATTCCATACTGTTTGTATGCGTACCCAAAGTTCGTCTGTAGAAGCAACAGGACGAGGATCACGAATGAACCACCGACCAACGAAATCCCACACATGTTCAATCGGCAATATATCTGGGGAATACGCTGGGCAGGGAAGAGGTTGTACTTGCTGCGATGCAAGGAAGGATTGAACTGTCCTAGCGACATAAGGGCGGGCATTATCCTGCTGAAATACAGCGCCAGGCAAGCCTTGAAGGAAGTTTGGGGCTGTAGAACTTCACTGATGTCCCGGTTGCTGTTCAGGCTACCCACAATTCGTAGCAATTGAGATCGTCCGTGATATGATATGGCACCCCAGACCATGACTCCAGGTGTTCGTCCACTGTGACGTTCGATAATGCACTCTGGAAGGTGGCGTTCACCGGTATAGCGTCGAACGCGAATGCGGCTATCATGGTGCCACAAATTAAAGCGGGATTCGCCAGAAAACACAACATACTGCCAATCAGCACGATAGTCCTTATGCTGATTAGCCCATTGTAGCCACAGGTGGCGATCGTTTAGCGTGAGCGGGATTCTGTATTATAAAGGAGTCCGTGTGCGCAGTCCACGCTGCATCAGACGTCTACGAATTGATGAAGCACACGCTGAAACACTTGTAGCTGTTGACCACTATGCTGCCAGTTGTCTGGAAGAAGATGTACGGTCCGTCAGTACCATGCGTATCAGGTGTCTATCATCGCTCGCTGACGTCACTTTTCAGGGTCCACTCCCGGATTTCCGAGCTGTCCAACACTCGTCCGTCCACTGCTTCCAAACACGCATCACTGTGCTGCTGTTACGCTGCACACGAGCGGCTACTTTAAGATAAGACAATCCAGCTTCACGAAGGCCGATGATCCTCCCCCGTTTAAACTCCGTAAGTTGTTAAAACCTCGCTCTTTTTCGTCGAAGAGGCATAAGCAACGTCTCATCTAACGTTTATCACAAGCAGATAACCACCTATAACCATACACACCTTGCTGTCGCCGTATATTTATTGGATAAATCTGGCGTTCAGAGGGCGCTGCTCAGCGTACGCATGCGCTACGTGTCTAAAATTCTAATCATTTGCATATCATACCCTATTTTGAATTGCTGAAAATTTCAACCCATTCGCACAAGTCCTTCATGGTGTTGCAATTTTCACAAACATGAGTTTATAATTACGAGGAGCACACTCTTTATGCATGAAACAACAATAACTTTGTATAGTCTTAACAGTTGTCATTTAACATGAGTTAAAAAGGTTTGAAGGAACTCTAAAGATATTCAGAGAAAGCTTTGGATTTCAATATCCTCTCTCTCTCTTTTGGATATCAGTTCTCTGGTTTTGAACCGGAGCCTCCCCCCTCACTTAAAACCTTTACCCTTTCTTCCACCGTCTTCAAAATGTTAAATTCAATAAATGTTTACTTCATTGCTTATACAATGCAGGTTATTGAAAATATAAAGACATTTGCATATATGATAAAACAACGAAATCAACTAAAAATGTTCAAATTTGGAGAATTTGTGAAACTTTGAGAAGCTGTATCTCAAAAACTATTACAGCTAACAAGTCCATTTTGGTATCAACTTGTAGCAAATTTAATGTAGTTTAAATATGTAATGTATGATGTTTGTCAAAATCTTGCTCTTCCATGGTCAAAATGGGGAAATTTTGAAAAAGTACGAAAATTTAGCAGTCTGACGGCTGCCATTACTCCAATAGACGAAATCTCAGCTGGCCGCTTATCCAGAATTAAATCATTTGATGTGTAGTATACGTGTGCCAAGTTTCATGTTTCTATCATTAAAGGCACAATTCGGTCACATATCTGCTGTACTAGAGAGATGTTTGCCAAGTCGAAAATCGCCCCAGAATTAATAAACTCCGGTAAACTTGGGGATCTGGGGTTTTTGCATAGAGTTGAGATACGTAGAGATATCCAGCTACCTTTTCCCCTTCGGAAGAAGCGTGCCCAGAGTTACCCACAAGTCACGTGGTTGAAAAGTGCAATGTTTGGCGTTAATCGCATTTCTTGGCGCAAACGAATTTCTAATCGGCTTTTTTTTCCTCCGTCGAAATTCGGTAGATTTCGCTTCGATAATAAACAGCTGCTTTTTTCTATAGTAGTTTACTTCATGCCCATGATTTCTGAAACAGTTATCTAAAAAGATATTACTAAATAATCGTAGCAGGTAACTAATAACACAATCGCAATATGTTTTGAAAAGGAGACCAATGCAAATTACTTCTATTTACAAACGTCATAAACTAATAAGATAATCGCTTTCTGTTTCAGTTTACTACATAAAAGCTAAATGTAAAGTAATATTTTAAAAACTGATAACTTTTTGTTTGTTCTTCACATGATTTGAAATTTTGTTTTTAATGGTTTCATGAATATGAACTAATGTACATATACTTTCAGAAACTATCAACACCCTGATGAATTCATATTTCATTTTGGTATATACATTTGCTCATTCGACTAATGTTATGTAGTTTTTAAGTTCAATGTTGAACAAAAAACTTTCTGTTTAAATATGCTAACTCAGTGGTTCCCAGCCTGTGGGTCGCGACCCTAAATGGGGTCGCGACCCATTTCCCATGGGGTCAATACATTATCATTAGATTTAAAAAATATTATTATATAGTAGAGAAACTAATATGTATAGGGGAAAATGGAATCAATTATAAGTAGCATCCAAATTTGAGTGCATTGGTGAATCCAGAGGATCTATGGGACTGCCCCCCCCCCCCCCCAAAAAAACTACAGCCCTTGATCTCCCCAACGTCTTCTAAGATCTTACATTTCGGTTTAATTACTTCAATCTCTAAAAATTTCTCTGATTTCACGTCTTCCTAACCTCAACTAAAATCGTCTAAAATTACATTTTGGAACTATTTCGAATAATTTCTGGTAGAGAGTCTGTGTAAAGCCTTAGAGAAGATTCCGGGAAAGAGTCAAAAACAAACTCCCGTCCTTTAACTTTGTGAATAGTAATCAAAAATTGGAATTTTAGAACTTCAATTTGGAACAAAAATTTTGGACAGTGTCTACTGTTCTCTCTACATAGTTAAAGATAGTCTAAAACTACGTTTTTAGGGTATAAATTTCAAAACAAGAAGTCCGGGGGAGAGTCCGAACATTTCCCCTCGTTATCAAGGATAAACTACTTTTGTATATTTTTAAGTTTAAATTTCGAAACATTTCCAGGGAAGTGCCCTTCTCACCACGCACACATTGTTAAAAATCGTTTAAAATGTCATTTTTGAAACTCCAATTTCGAAAATTTCGCGGGAGAGACTCTGAACCCAAACTCTTTTTCTAATATTATCAAATATATGACAAGTATAACCTCAATATTCCGATGGAGAGTACCGAACACCATCCCTTTCCTAAAAATCAACAAAAATTGTCTACAGCTGCGTTTTCTTATCATACTTAGTTTTATAAATCTCAGAGAGAACTCCTGACCCCCCACCCTCTTTTCTCATGTCTAAAACTTCATATCTAAAAATTTAATTTCGAGAAATTTCTGGAAAAAAAATCTGCGGACTCAAGCTGTTCAAGAACTAGAGATACTATAAACTGTAATTTTAGGACTAGAATTTGGAATTTTACATATGGAGTTACGTTAGGGGGGGGGGGGACATATGGAGTCACGGGTTGTTTAGTTCATTAGAAAGGGGTCGTGACGTGAAAAAGGTTTGGAACCACTGAGTTTTAATGAGTTGATGTTTAAAATAGTCCAGTACAGTTAAAATAAAATGCCTATTGTAGATTTTAAAGGTCATCAAACAACTAAGCAAAACATTGTATTTTTTTTTAATAACTGATTATAATTAATTGAAATGACAGAAGTACCATTAGTGAATGAGACATACTGTATTATACAATTTGTTCATTTTTTCATGAACACTCTTGCAAAACTTTAATTTATAGATATATTTTTCGTAATATTTTTTTTTTTAATTTGTTTCTTCTTTTATCCATTATTTTTTACTAATTTATTAAAATCATTCAACAATTAAAAAACGGATTTATAAATGATCATTGAAAAAAGTAAATGTGAACCGATACTGTTTGGTTTTCGATTTTGTTAGCGATAGAATTGCTCTCCTAGTTAAACAGACTTGAGCTTCAAGGCTTTCGCCATGAAATTAATAAATATCAACAGATTAACTCATCTCTAAAGGCTTTTAATAACCAAAACAGTTAAATGAATAAGAAAACAAAAACAATTGCAAATTAAACAAGGATAATTCATTACTTAACCAAACAGAACATAATGTATCATCACCTGAGCGAGTGATGATACATTTGAAAATCATTTTTTAAGTAGAAAAAGTAAATATAATTATCGCCCTTAAATGTGAAGTGATACAGGACTATCCTTTGAAACCTTTTCCTTGTTTCCGAAGGACCATCAGTAATGTACTATCTTGAAAACTCATAAAAAATCTGGAACAGTTAAAATTTCAACACATTCGTAATGATCGCAACACAAAATAACATGCGGTGGGGGAAACCGGTTACAGCTAACCAGAATTTCGTCCACACATCACGTGATTTCATCTTGGGTACGGCGTTGGGGTTGCTTTGAGCTCTCTACTGTTATCTCCCCTCTACGGGTTTTTGGCCACGGGGAATCGATTGGCGTCGGTTTTGAAGAGCTACGGTCGAACAGTTCGGAGTTACAGATAGGATTCATGAAAAGTTTGAGAAGATTTCTTACTACGCCATTTTCTTTATGATTACTCTTATTGTTATACTGTTTCATAGCAACCACGTTTTAACAATGAATTTCATATTTAATCACATCAGCGTAAACTTATGTTTTTATGATGTTTGGCAAATAATTTTTGGCAACACGTTAGAATTGTTATTGTTTTTGAAAGTTAAAAGAGATCGATCAAAATAAAGTTAGAATTGGGTATGGGCCGCGGTAAAGCCGCTATATAGACAGGCCGACGCATCAAGCTTAAGTTTCACCACTTTGGATCCAACTCATTAACTTTCACTTTCATTTTTCATTGTTGAGGAATTAGGGTTACCAGAGTAAAGTTTCGGGACATTGCCAAGCTTTGTTAAATTTACGTGAAAAGTTACCAAAAAGCGATAACTCGCCAGAAAAGACAATCCTCACACATGCGCAAGATCGAAAGTGGTCAAATCTAATCTTGATGCGTCTGCTCGTCTGTATAGAGGCCTTAGGCCGCGGTAGTCCAGTCGGTAAGTCGTCGGACTCGTAACCAGAGGTCCCGGGTCGATCATATAGAGGGAGCCCAGCCGATCAAAGATCCACCGTCTTCATTAATGGTGCCTGGGGGACGTTAAAAATGTTCGTGGTCACAAAATCCTCCAAGTGAAACGAAACCTCTGGGGTGTGCTGGGCCAAGGGTTTACTCGGTCCTTGCGCCTTTTTCAAAAATGAACAGAGCGCTCTTCAGGGCCCAATCCCGGTTAAAAATCGAGTTGTGGTATGTACGGGGGGGGGGGGGTACCTGGAGTGTAAAGTGAAGTGAAAGTCAAAACCAACTGGAACCAAATGCGTACTGGAGAACAGGAACTCTGCATCCATTCTCATCAACTCCTGCCGCGCCTTCGGCGCTAAATGAAATGAAATTAGGTGTGATTTTACGGTGAGCATGGATTAAATAGGGTTGTGTTTTTTAAAATAAATTACTGCTGTTTTGAATGCGTAATTGCAACCAAAGGCTCAAAAATGCTTTTCAAGTTTATCTAAATAAGTACTTCGCACTTTAGAAAAAAACACGAGTTTACGAACCTCTTTTTTTTAACCGAGCAGGCTCGGTTCCCTGGTACACGTTAGGGGTAATACGAGGAATGGTTGCCAAATCGAAAATCGCCCCAGAATTAATTAACTCCGGTAAACTTGGGGGTAAACGAGGAATCACGAGGTTTGGTTTTCTAAATAAATTTGTCAAAAATATTGAACTTCAACACACTTGAATCTTTATACATTGCTCACTTTGTACCATTTCTTTAATTGTATAATTTTTTTATTATCAATTACATTTTATTTCCTATGACTTTTCAAACTTTATCTTTGTATAGAATAGTTCCCTTTCCAAACTAACTTTGTTTAGAATAGTTTACAATGGTGCACTTTGACCGGTTATCTTTTCACCAATGGTTTCACAAATTTTCTTATGGCAAGTATTGTTTTGATAAATCACAATTGAAAATTTAAATCTTCGAGTAAGCTTCGATACCTGTTTTCTTCGAGCGGAGCTCGGTCACCCGCTGGTAAACAAAAAATTTCCGCTAAGTATGGTCCTCCAAGCCGTAAAGTGTTAAGTGGAACTGCAGATACTTCATTTCGATTTCGGCGAAGAGTTTGTATACTCGGTGCAAATTTTATCAAACAATCTGCGAAAACCTGACAGATGTACATGCATTGCTTTCTAAAAGTTGGAAGGGTGGGGGGGGGGGGGGGTGACCCGTCATTTGAAAGATCAGGAGAGTCAATGCCCCCACACCGCGTTACTTTGGGAAAAATTAATGTACTTTCATAGAACTCCTGTTTTTTTAGAACAATTTAACATTGAGTATATATCTCTTGCCCCTCCCCTCCTAGAAAAATTCGAAGTGCCGGGCCTGGGGATGGGGCAATTGCAGGCCCGTCATTGAGAGGGGTCAGGGGGGGGGGTCAATTGCTCCCCCCTGGCTTTGAGAAATCAATGTATTTACATATAAGTGGGCGTGGTTTTTGATGTTTTCGATGAAATTGAACCCCCCCCCCCGTAAAAACTTCAAATGACGGCCTTGGGTAATTACCCCTTCCTGACCAATCTAAATGACGGGCTAGTTAAACCGTTATTTGTTTAGAACAAATCTGCTAGAGCTGGAATAAAACTCCACATTCACGAAAAACAGAAAAGATAAAAGCATGTTTCGAAACCAACAACCTACCGGAAGATCAACTTTCCACTCCTTCTTGTGAAGGAGTAGCAATGGAGCAGGTCACCTGCTCAAAAAGGCACGTGCCCTTACGTCACTCCGCGTGATTTTCGCCGATTGCAGACACACACTAGCGTGGTTCTGAAAGTTATTAAAGACGCTTCATTAGGCGGGTCAGGAGAATTCCGTCCATAACAAGCCATACATTTCATTTGTTTCGCTGATCCTATAAAGGAAGTAAAACGGTGAGTTTCATTTTCTTGTCAATTAATACGTCAAGGTCAAAAGTAGATTTTGATTCCTGTCATTCTATTGTCCGAAGAAGTAATAGTGTTTTTGCATGACAGAGAGGGGGAAGAAGTTGTGGTTTATACTTTGCATAGATGACAAAACTTTTCTGTTTCATTCATATATTTACTTTTTGTCGTAGTATGACAAAATGTATTTCAGTTTCAGTATTTTTTACTTATTAATTTTTTTTACGAGTTTACAATGTTCATATTTTATTCACTTGGTTTGATTTTGATGATTTCATATATAAAATGAGAATAATTTATCACATAAAACAGGGTTAGCATATCGCCATACCCCCAAGGAGCAAGGGGAACTCCCCCACCCCTTCCAAATGTCACAAGGACCCTGAGAGAGCCCTCTTCAAAAAAAAAAAAAAAAAAAGAAAAAGAGTGAGAGAAAGAGAGATATCACTAAAACCTCACTAAAAAAATTCATTGGAAAATTCTGCTCCATGAGCCCTTTCCAGACCCGTCATTAGGGGGTCAAGGGAGTCAATTTCCGTCGGCTTGGAGAAATCAGGGTGTTTACATGTAAATGGGCGTGGTCTTTTGCAGCTTTTGTATTATAATTCACTTTGAGTATGTGCTCTGTGCCCTCCCCCCCACCGAAAAAAGTCATTAGGGACTTAGTGGGGGTTTGCACGCTTTGACTTCTTGGAAAAAATTGGAACGACGGGCCTGTTGATGCGTTTTTGTAGTTTTTCTTTTTTAATAATAAATTTTGTCGCTTCCATGCCCAATGACTCTCACCTTGTATTCGCTCTTGATAGCGAAAGAAATAAAAAGAATTTCATACGGGGGCGTTTGGGAAATTAATGAATTGGCATGCAAGTGGTCGTGGAGGGTTTTTTGACATATTTTACATTGAGCATATACCATTTGCTTGCTCCTGCCATCCCCCCCCCCCACCTGGAAAAATGCGAAATGACGGACCTGCCCCGAACATCACGATCTTATATCTGTCCACTTCTGTTCTTGTTTTTTTTTTTTTTTTTTTTTTGTAGCTTTTCTTTTTTCACCTGTTAATTATTTCAGTCGTAAACAGTTTTTCCTCTTGATGCAAGCGTTTCAACATACTCCTCCGATTCCTCTTATTAATATTCTAATGTCGTCTGTGAAATGGCATTCAGTTGATGTATTACCATAGTAATGGTTGTATCAAATTGTACGCCGAGCTGTTTCAAGGATAACCACCAGAATTAACGCGAAATCATTACCGGGGCACCGGGGGCAATTTTCAGGCTCACTTTTTAAATTATTTTGAACAAGAAGTTCCGTCAAGGATTAAACCGAGCCTACTTTCCCGTTTACCAACATCAACATTCTACCATCTCTCCAATATTCTCTTAGTTGTCTAAGACTGCAAATGTAAATCAAATATATATTTTTAGCATTTATTTGTGATTTTTGAAAACAAAATATATTTCTTTTAGGAAGAAAAACAGTTAAATTGAATCAGACTCTTATTCAAAAGCTACTAGGTGGACTGATTTTTTGAACTGTTTGACATTAAACAAAAAAACTGCCTGATTATTTTTTTTTAGAGGGAGAAATTCATTGCTTCTTAGGATTTTTATGCTTTGATGCTTTTTTATGCGCTTTCGGTCAAGCTTTCCTTGGATGACGTAACGTCTAAAAACTCACACTTTCTTTTGCATTGAAAATGGGTTTTCTTAAAACTCCAAAACTCAACTATTCATTTGGTATTCAATTCATTATCCAAATTAACAGTTGATTCGATTGTAATCAATTGTTAATTTGGGTGCAGTATCAACGTTGTTCACTATTGTAACTTTGTTGTACAAAGTTATTTGTTCATAAAAGATTACAAGAATATTCAAATTTTAGTGAAAAAAAAGGTTATTTTATTCCAGTTAAACTCAACCAGACGCAGAGAAAATTTCTCTTTCTTCTGTTATTAATATTTTTAACGTGTAAGTTAAGTATGTTTTCGCTACCGAAATCGCGAATAAAGCTAATTTTAAGGTTTTTAATTGATATCTTCGTTACATAGGAACAAAGACTAGACTTTGCTAAAGAACACTCAGGATCGTTTTCTTACGAAAAAAAAAATTAAAATCGGTTCACCCGTTTGAAAGCTTCGGCGCCACAGACAAATACAAATACACTTGGATACACGCGTCAAACTTACAACACCCTTTCTTTGTTGCGGCGGGGATTTAAAAGACTATCTGTAGTTTTTCCAGCATTGACACTATGTTACAAAGAAACTACTTTTACAGAATTTTTTTGGGTGGAAGTAAAGAAAAGCATAGAAGTGGAAGCGAAAACAACCCTTAATATTTTCCAAAAAATAAGGTCCACCAATTTGTTTTTAATACTAACCAAGTTAAGTAAAACAAGAAATTATTTTTTAAAAGCAGAGCGTTTAAGGAGGCATGTGTTAAAATAACTCCAAACTTTCAATTTCATGAAATTATTCCAAGCTAAAAACTTTAAAAAAAAAGGATAATTTGGTTTAAATTAAAAAATAATTGAAAGGTTAATAAAATGAGTACTCCAGTTAAATATCATTCTGCGTTTGTAAACGATCAAAAAAATAGCAAGGATAGCAGGGTGTCTACGAGAGCCGAGGGAATTTGGAGATCCATTCGATTTTAGCTAACGCTATTACTGTACTACCGTACTGTAATACCGTATTTTTCTTCAGTTTGTTCTCAACTTTTTCACAGGTTTTGGTCACTATTTTTTTATATCCATAAACTGGCATATCCTTGGCCATTCTTAATATTCCAGTTATTTATCTGTATATTTTCTAATCTTTATTTTTTAATGATCTGTTAACATTTTTGTTTTTTGATCAACTAGTTTCAACTGTTTCTCTTTCTGCCTTTACTTATTTGCTACAATTGCGGTAATTTTTTTGCTAATTTATTCCAAAGTTGTTTCATTAACTTGACAATATTTATTGTTTGTCGGATTTTTTGCAAATTTATCACTCAAGCGATTTTTCTGTATGGATAATGTAAGAAATTTGGCTCTATCGTTCTGTCTTGCTTTAAAAAGCAAGACACAATGATATCAATTAATATTTAATTTTTGTTAATTAAACTGTCTTCTGTTCCACCGCATTGCTTATACAGGATGAATTTCCATCATAATGCCCGTACTTCGTTGCATTGAAAAAGGGGGAATTTTGTGACCCCGAAATATGTGTCTACAGTAATCTGCGAATTTTGTGCGCTTTGAGAATCCGGAGGGGCAAGAAGACAGGCGCGAATCCAGCGGGTTACGGGGGGGGGGGGCTTAAGTGACCAAAAATCCCCTGAAACTGCATTTAGGGAACTTTTTTTAATCCCTCTTAGTAAATTTGAACCCTAAAATTGTAGTTTCACCCCTCCCCCCATAGTAACCTCCTCTAAAACTAGATGCTGGATCCGCAGTCGCCAAGGGCATATTTAGGGGGGGGGGGGGAGATTGCTGACCACCTCTCTCACCTCCGAAATAAATTAAAAACTTCTTACTTTCTCAATAAAATTTTGAAATGTCAATTTTCAAATTTATCTTAATGATTGGCTTTCCCTCTCCCTAAATAAATTCCCTTGGTCGCCCAAGGGAGGGGTGATAAACGTTTAAAAAACTTGGTTTTCCAGTTTCTGAGAATAATTTCATTATTTCGTTCCCATAACTATAAAGGTCAATCAGATAGAAAACCCGAATTCATTTATGCATAACGAAGCGGGGCGGTAGTGAGGCCAAATGAACTTGAAAAATGTGGGGTATGAGAGCGTGATGCCCCTTAATTTTTTTAATGCATTGTTGTACAGATCTATATTTTAGGAAACAGAGAGTGAATCCAGCTTCCAGTTTAGAAGAGGTTTGCGTTCTAACTGCAAAAAAAAGAAAATTAGAAATATGAACCGAATCGTGAACATATTTAAGCAGAACTAAAATGTTTCGTAATAAGTTTTCTAAATTGTTCTGAAATTGAAACAAACATATTTTTTGGCACATCCTATAACATAGGATTTTTTTACAAGGGCCGGGGAGGGGGGGGGGGGGCTCAATTTTGAAAAAAACTTTTAGAACGCGATTGTACGTCTGCGATGATATCTAGAGGGTGGGAGGGGATGTCACGGTCTCTTCCCCAGGTATTTTCAGAAATTGAAGGCCTAAAAATGCAATTGTTGATCATCTGTGATTACGTTAGAGAAAGGGACAGGGTTTAAGACTTTCTTCGGGAAAATGAAATCGAAATTGAAGTCATAAACGCGTATTTGTAAGCTTACCTTTGATGAGATTGGGGAGAGAAATGAGGTTTGTTTGTGGAAACTCTTTTGAAAGTTTTCCGAAAATCAAGTCCTAAAAACGAAAATGTAAGGCGTCTGTGATGGCATTCGTGACTCTACCCCGGAAAGGTTTTCGAAATTAAAATCTTGAAACATAATTTTAGTGCATTTTGATGGCATTAGGGAAAGGGATGGGTTTAGGACTTTACGTCTTAAAATTTTTAAGATTGGGGAAGTCCTCTGGAATCGCAATAGTAAGCCATTTTTGGTCGGTAAGGGGAAATATAGGGTCCACGAACTCCCCCCTCCCATAATTTTCCAAAATTCAAGCCCTAAAATGCAGTTCAAAGCCATTTTTCAAAAAAAATTAGATTCGGATCTCATCCCCCCCCGGCCTCCCAGAAAGATTTGAAATTTAAATTCTAAAAATTAGGTAATCTACCATCTTTGATGATACTAGAGGAAAAGGAATGCGATTTAATATTTTCTTCTGAAATATTTTCGAAATTGAAGACATAAGTATGCCATTTCAAGTCATCTTTGACGACATAAAGTGAAAGGAAGTACACGAATAATTGTTTTGAATTTTTAAAAAGTTAAGTCCTTAAAGCGCATTTCTAGACTCGTTTATAGCATTATGAAAATTAATGCAATTCAGGACTCTCTGGAAGTGTTTTGAAATTAAATCCTTCAAAACAAAAAGCGCAACTGAAGGCAACTTTGATGTCAATTGAAAAAGGATATGGTTTATAAATTCTTTCCCGTTATTTTTCCGAAATTGATGTCCTAAAATACAATTGTAGATCATCTTTAATGACCGCTTCCCCTCAAACCCACCCATACACATATATGTTTTGAAGGTTTTGTTTTTTTTTTTAAGATTTATTTATTCGTTCCTATTTACTTGTTTGTTTAATTATTATTTTTACTTATTTAGTTTTTGATTATGTTAGTGCAAACTGAGTCCCCCACGGGGGGGGGGGGGGCAGTTGACTTTCTCCAGGGAAGCACTACCAGGGGAATCCTCCGCCAAAACTGACTGAACTGTGATGAAAACGTAAGAATCAGTTCATGACTTTTCGACGTTGCTGCCGAAAAT
This sequence comes from Uloborus plumipes, assembly GCA_038373865.1. NCBI lineage: Eukaryota > Metazoa > Arthropoda > Arachnida > Araneae > Uloboridae > Uloborus > Uloborus plumipes. The sequence goes on along the minus strand of JAXGGA010012184.1, from coordinate 4,385 downwards.
AGATACCCGTAAACTTTTTTTTCAGATTGGAAAACTTTTTGGCGGGCTATTTAAAACAGAAATTCTATCCTTTTTATTTCCGGCCGTAGGCCAGAGAAAAACTGGCAAATTTCAGTTTTTGGAGCAGAATTTTTATCATACTTTGAAAAACTTTTAAAAACGAAACATTACATTTTTCTTTTTTGGAGCAGGTGGGAGCAGAATCGGCGACTTTTACCAATTTTGGAGCAGAATGTAGCAGGATTTCAAAATGGGCCCAGATTTTCCACCCCTGTAATATGTCCCTCTCCTGACATTTATTGTACTAGGACAACATAGCTAAAATATAATAAGATTTAGCGTCCTATATTCTAATGCTTTTTTTTTTCTTCTTGAAGTTCAGTATGCATTAAAAAAAAAAAGTATTTATTTCAACGGTTTTAAGAATAGAAAATGTCATGTTTTTGGATAATCACCTGTACATAGCAATTATCTATGCAAAACTGAATTTAAAAACTTAAAAAGGAATGTGGGCTAGTGAAGAGTCAACTTTATTAATTTAAGCTCACTTTATTATTTTTTAAATCTGATTATAGTAAAAAAACAATTCAAAAAAATTTTTTTTTTCATTTGAATTTCATCTTATAAAACACGACTTAAGTTTTTCGTTTGCCCTATTTTTCTGTGCATGTGTACTACAATGCCATTTATGTTAAATTAAATTTGAATCAAACATATCAGCAGAAAAAATGATTTTTCATTTCATTAAATGTTTTTTTTATTGAATAATCAAATACTTAAAATATAACGATTTTTTAATGTTTTTAAACGTTAAGTTTAGTTTATTTATAAAAGTAAATAAAAAAGTGGAGTTTCTAGGGTTTTAAAAAAATCATTGTGGTATACTGCCGTGATAAGTACAAAAGTGGTATCTGCAGTCGAACTGAAACTGAGATAACTCTTTAAAGTTTTGTGCCACCATGTATTTGATTCAGATAATCCTTTTCCAGAATTTTTTTTATAAATATTTCCTGTACTTTAACGACCATATATTGTATTTGGATAAAATACATCACAAAGAACCACCTGGTGGTGATAACTCAATTTTGTTAAAGAGTGCAGATACGACTTTTACGCTTAGCATGGCAGTATACCACTCGATCTTTCTGACAGTCATTAAACATAGCGTTTCCTGTTTTATTTTCGTATATGTGATTTAGAAATTTTGATTTCTTTTCAGATGGGAGCAGGTCAAGGAGGCAACCCACTTTGGTCTGTAGTGTGGCTCTTAATCCTCATCTTCATTTCTTTCCCAGTGGCTGGCTTCTGTGCGGGACTGTACATATTGCTAAGTTTGTTCACACCATGCATATCATCGTTAACACAAGTGACTGATTTCCTAATGAAAGGAATTAATTTTGTAAACTACTGCTCGAGCAACATGATGAACATGAGACCTCTGTGTTGATGTTATTTCCCATTTCAATGTAGATCAACAGTGCAGAATATGTGTTGTATATAATTGCTTTCGTGTATATTGTGGTTGTGTTAATTTTTTATAAACAGAACAAATAACTTCCATTGTGTAAAAATAAAACCATTTCACAGGCTTATATATTTTATTCACAATATTTTTTGTAATGTAACCGGCACATAACTTGATATTGCAGTAGTAAAAATATAACATTTAGCATATTACAAAATAGCAACGAATACTTCTAGTTAAAGCATTTTTTTACCTCTCAAATTCAAATACAACAGAAGATAAAATTTAAAGTAAATGAAAATGTTACACTAACAATAATTTGCTTTTAGAAATTCATATTATTCAAATCAATAAAGAAATAATAAAACCGTACAAGTAAAATCATAGCTGTCACTGTCATCAAAAAAGCTCTGAAGCTTACAAGTTAAAAATATATAAAATCATTATTACAAAATAAACAACAAAAGCTGCATATAGAATTTTAATCAAACAGTATTAAAAAGTTTTACAAAACATAACATACTGGAAACAGCATAATATGAAGAATATAACATCAAATCATATAAAACAAATTTCATCTACAAAATATTAATTGCTTTTTAAACAAGAAAATTGTTCCCATCGTTGTACTTTGTATGTTTCTCTTTCACATCTTTTTAAAATGAGAAATAATTTTTGTTTGAAATATTCACTGATGAATAATTAAGGCATAAATTTATATGAAATACATTAATCTAAGTCTTTTCTCTCAAATCATGTAATATAATTACATTATACTTTGAGAATATATTTAAAAAACATGTTAAAAATATTTTTTTCTTCATTTTCTGTACATTAAAGCATGAAAAATTTCAAACTTGATAACTAAGGTAGAAACGATAGGCTATAGATGCGGATACAGCCACAATAATAGGAATCAACCAGTTTCTCCATGAGCTATGAAAAAAGGAAAAAAATAAATATATTATAATAGTATGTTATAACACTAATCACGTGATGCAATCATTTACATAAATGATTTACTTAGAAGGTACAAAATGATTTAACAAGGTTAAATAGCAAGCACAAACTTGAACAAATGTTCGTTTAAGCCCTGATTTCACAGACATTGTTTTTTCATAAAGTGCATAATTTATCAAATATCATTAATGGTTCTATTTAATCAATTTTTTTTTCTTCTAAAAACACTTGCACACTTCAATAATAAAAAATAGTTGAAATAACCAGGGCTACCAAGAGTCAAGGTCGACTTGATGAAAGTTTTGTCACTGGGTCCCTAATTTCCAACTAGGGTAAAACATACCCTCTTGATGGCTGTAGAAATCACATTAAAAATTCTTTTTTTTACTTTTTGCGGCAGAAGTTTTGGAATACTCTAATTTGTTCTTGTGTACTAAGATTGTTTTTAACAGTGGCCAAAAAGGGAAACATAAAAAAGCTAATTTGTCACCAGAAACAGTTCACTTTTGACATCGAAATAATGATAGGATTCTTCTAGTGTGATAAAAACAGAAAAATGAATTTATAATATGATTACAAGATTACTTCAAAAATTATTTACAGATAAAACATTTGTAAGTATTATTCAATTGAATAACCCAAGAAGAAAAGTTTCTTTCAGACTTTCAGAGAATAGTGCTTTTCAAATGAAATTTTATTTATTAGAGGAAGGAGTGAATTCCTTGAATTGTTTACAAGAGTTCTCTTATTGTTCATAATTAGTCTTTAAATGAATGGTTTTTCAAAAAGACCTTTAAAACAAGTTTTCTTAGCTCTAAACTTCTGCTCAAATGATGACATAAATACTTTAAAAAATCTTAGCTTAATTTAGGCAAGGTTAATGGCTAAACAATTACTTGGCAATATTGGGCTTAAACTGAAAACAAAAACTTATGCTTCATATCAGGGGTGATTGAGAGTGCATGAAAAAATACCTGAAAGTTTTGAAGAGAAGTGTGTGTGGGGAGGGGGTGCTTTTTTTAAAAAAACCAAGGCTCCTATTATTTAAGCACACCTAATTTTATAATTATACATATTTAATAATAAATTGTCTTTCATAAACAAACAAGACACATTTCATACATTCAAATAGTTTCTAATCAAAAATAATAGAATGGCATCTTAACATTTTTGCTCGATGAATATTATTAGTAATTATTGGAAAATCACCGCAAATCCGAAAAATAAAAAAAAAATACCGATGGTGGGAAGACAAAAGCATAATTAAAAATATTTTATTTCCGGTATTTTGGACCTTGAAAATACCAGAGGCGATCATGAAAATACCGGAACACAATCACTCCTGGCTTTATATGCTTGTATCAATTATCACCCGTGGTTTAGGCTTATAATTTGAAATTATTTATTCATAGCTTTCAGAATAAACTACCCATTACATACCTGCCAACCTCTTCAAGTAAAAATCTGAAGATTGATGAAAAAAAAAATCGGAAGAAGTCAGAAGAGTTTTTATTTATTAATAGAGTTGTCCAATAGGGTGGAACGAAAAAAATAAATTTTTGATTTTCAATTTGCTTTAGCGCGGAAAAGTTGCCTTTTCATGTAAATAAGGTATAAATAAAATAGGAAAAATATTGAAGCACGTCTTGAGGTGCCGCAAGTAGGATAAAGTATTGTAGAAATGCGATTTTTGCTCTATTTTCAAATTTTTTTCAAAAATTGTTATACTCATCTTTTTTCTTTAAATGCGGTCAAAAAAGTAACTATTACGCCAAAAAAGCCACATAATATTCTTTTTGATGTTTGGATGATTTCTTGAGGTGCCGCAAAAACGATGAAGTTTTGCAAAAACGCACTTTTTGCTGATGGCACTAGCATCTGGGAGCATTAAACGTCAGGACTATCCCTGATAAGACGTAGCAGTAGCGGATGTTTATAGGGGGCGTTAATGGGTAGCAGT
>JAXGGA010012183.1:0-39633 GCA_038373865.1 Uloborus plumipes | reverse complement strand
AATATGCTTTTCAAGTTTATCTAAATACGTACTTCGCATTTTAGAAAAAAACACGAGTTTACAAACCTCTTTTTTTTTTTAACCGAGTGGGCTCGGTCCCCTGGTACTTTAGGGGATTAATCATTGTAAAACTTTTTTTTTTTTGCATTGTTTCGTGGCAAACTAGGGATATAAATGTTTGAACTGTTATCTTGCTCACTCCAAGCACTATTTTAGCACTTAAGGCATCTACTAAGAAATTTACACATAAAAATAAGTAGCGTGGGGTCCATACCAGATTTTTATATCATACTTTGAAGGAATTATAGTTGAATTACAACTAAAATAGAGCTTTTTTTTTTTTTTCAATTATTTTACAAATGAACTTTTAATTTTATACCACGGTCAAAGCCGTGCAGGTATCGCTAGTAATAAATAAAATAAAACAAATGAATAAATAAACAAAAAATCGTCTGCACAGTCATTCATTTTTTTTCTGAGCCTGCATTTCCGCCATGTTTGCGGAGTCGGAGTCGGAATCAGAGTCCTCACAGAAGATTATTCAGAAAAGCACTTTACAAACATTATTTATCAAAACCATTTTCTTACAAAGTTAGTTTGAAGGAAATCCGACTTTAAGTTCAGGATCAACATTCAACTTAAATTCCCCGTAGGCGCTAATGTTAAAGAATTTTTCTGAATGGTTCAATATTGAACGAAAAATGGTTCAAATCAAAAAGTGAAGTATGGGAATGAGCCTCTCCGAGGTCTTTCAAACAAAAAAAAGTTTATTCCATTCGGACAGTTCACTCAAAAGTTATTAGGTGGGGAAAGGTTGCTTGAACGGTTCAATGTTGAACGAAAAAATGTTCAAATTAAAAATTTAAATATGGTAATGAAGTATCCTTGCTGAGATCCTTCAAACAAAAAAAAAGTTTATTTAAATCGGACTGTTCACTCAAAAGTTATTAGGGGTGACAGCTTGCTTGAGCGGTTCAATGTTGAACGAAAAACTGTTCAAATCGGAAATGTAAATACGGGAATGAAGTATCCTTGATAAGATCTTTCGAACAAAAAAAAGTTTGTTCAAATCGGACTGTTCACTCAAAAGTTAGCATCGCGGGACAGGTTGTTTGAACGGTTCAAAGTTGAACCAAAAATTGTTCAAATCGAAAAATCAAATATGGGAATGAGCTGTACTCGCCGAGATCTTTCCAACAAAAAAAAGTTTGTCAAAATCGGAATGTTCATTCAAAAGTTATTAGGGGGGGACAGACAGACCGACAGACCGACCGACCGACACACAAATTCCCCATCTCAATACCCTACTTTCAAATTTTTAATTTTTCGATATTCATTTTTCCTTTTTATTTCTTTTTGGCTTTTTTTTCGGACTTGGCGATATTTTTTTCGGACTTGGAGATATTTTTTTAACTTGGCGATATTTTTTTGACTTGGCGATATTTTTTAGATGCATTAAGCCACTTTTAATACTTTTTTCGTCTTTCTTTTACTTTTAACGGGAAAGTAGACAAAAAATGGGGCGAGAAGGCATTGGATTGGCATGATTGGCATCATAACTAGGAATAGCTAGTCACAAATGCGTATCACCTCAGTTTAAACAAATGCCCTATAACAACATCAATACTACACATACACACTAAGGAGTGTTTGCATTTAAAGTAGTCGCCTTTGAATTCTTAATTTTCATATCTATATATTTATACATGCTAAGAACTAGCAGTACCCGCACGGCGATGCCCGTGCAAAAAAGTAAAGAAAGTCAACTGAATTAATTTAAATTCACTCCACCCTCTTAAGTAAAATTATTATATTCTTTAATTCAAATGTGCACCACGACCTTTTAAAATATATTGATGACACTTTTAATGCCATTTCAGTTTGTAGTGTTCAATGCGAGGATTATTTTAGTTTTAAAGACTTTTTTCTTCTTTTCGTGTGTGTGTGAGGAACTTATTTATTTTTAGCGAAATTTTTACGTTTCAATAGAACTTTTGACACAACTGTAGAGCCAAGATTTTCGAAAACTCTCAACGAACACAGCAATATTGCCCTTGAAATTTAATATAATTCAGAGATTCAACCGTACACTCTCAAAAATTTCTTCTTAAATTGACGGAAATTTTCTTGGCAGCAGTGCTGCCGGAAGATTAACGATATTTGACGGATTTCCGTTTCTATTTTTTCTGTCAAATGACGAAACTTCTGTCTTTATTTCTTCCGTTACAAGAGGGAAGTGTTCCGTCATTTGACGAATTTCCGTTTTGTTCTTTCTCCTGTTAATTGAAGAAATTTCCGTCGTCATTTTTTCCGTTATGGGAGGGTAATTTTCCGTTATTTAAAGAAACGTCCGTTATGGTTGTTTCTGTTACACAAATGATTTATTTCGTCATTTAAAGAAATGTCCGTTACGATCGTTTCCGTTAGATATAGGAAATTTTGAGTTTTTCGAAGAAACTCGTTATTTTTGTTTCTCTTAAATGATGGATTTCTTTTTTCAGCCCTTAAAAAAAAGAAAATTTTTGTACAGATTGAAGCAGGGTTAATCGGTTTAGAATAAATCGTTTTTTTTTTCAAACTGTGTGTTTTTTCAATGTAATGTTAAGCTTGCTAAATAGTTTTATTTTTGCATTCATGCAACTTTTTTATTCAATTCATATTACCATTCATTCACCATTCATTCATATTACCTATTAGGCACATAAATATACAAGGTAGACACAAGTTAAGTCTTTCTAAAATCACATGGGGGTAAAATCCAAGTGTTTATTTCTTCATTATTTTTTCAGCAGTTGTACATTTCAAAATACCCAAAAAGTAAATTTCAATCAAAACTTCATTTTACTACCCAATTTGCTTACTTAAAATGAATAGAGATAAATAATGTATCATTGAGGAAATGCACGTTGTATATTAATCTTAAGTCTGGAGAATATTTAAATAACAAGAGAAAAAAAAATAATAGACGAAATCCAAAACATTTAGAGTAGGCATGAAATGGCTCCAATAATTGCACACTTTTTGTCCTATGTGCTTTTATCTACAATACAATCAGAGCAAGAAAAAATACACCAAACTTTGAAAACAATATATCAATGATTCTGTGCTCTTATAAGATTTAATGCCTGAGTTTCACCTTAAAGAGAACTTTTTAAATCCCAGTATAATATTCCCCTGTATGAATTATGGAAGAATAAATATACATCAATTTTTATAACGAAATTCTTATTATTGACATGTGTTTAAAAAATATTTTAAAAGTTATGTAATGTATATAACACTTGTGTTTGTAAATACTAAGAAATACTTTTTATGATTAAGAATGCATGATTTCAAGTTTTCTTACATTAATTTATTAATGGTAGTAGGCTATAATTATGAAGAAATAAATGTGCAAGATTTTATAATTAACTAGCAAAAATACCCGGCGTTGCCTGGGTCAGTAATAATAATGAGAAACAATTTATATACTCACCTTTGTTTCTTTTTTCCTGAACTGAAGGAACTCAAAACTTGCCGCTTTGACGATTCTTAAAATGTCACCAAATTTTTGGGTAAACTGTTTTGGGACACCTAGGATAATTTTGCTCCCCTCCTTACTTTATGAAAATACATTAAGTATTATTATGTCACCAATTTTTGTCAGAGAAATAGTCATCAAATGCTGATATACTATTGCGGACTATAAAATGACGTTAAAAGTTTTTATCCTAATGATTTCGAAATTAATAGGAAACATTTAGCAATTATTTGTGCAAAAATGCAAATTAATGGTAATTTTAGTCTTGTTTAAGGGTTTTATTAATTTAGTATGTGGATTACTTTACTTTTTGACATACTTTTAAAAAGGTTTTTAATGAATACATATGGAATCGGAAAACAAAAGAAAAGAAAAAACTCAACTTTTCAAATATGGGAGTATTATATCGATGATTAAGATTTTGCCGCAGTCGATAAATATCAGACAATAATCGTTTTATTTTGGTTACGTCGTGTAAAAAGTAAAGTATTATTACGTAGTCTTTGGCACAAAAACTGTGGTGTCAGTTGAAAAAATCGCCGAGAATCTCAGTTACTAAAATCTTGCACCAAATTTGGAAAAATTCCTGTTCAATCGGATACTAAGAAACTGCCCTATTATAAGTACCCCGAGAAAGTGACAAATCAACGCAAACAAATTTTAAAAATGCCGTTAAGTTGTATTTAAAGCTCCATCAAATTGGAAAATAATGAACCTAATCTATTTATTAGTTGCCAATCTCTTCTAGCGGTTACGTTATCGATTCTCTAAAACACATATTTACAAAACTCGAGAAAATAATTAACGTAGTGAACAATCTTCTAATAAAGGAATACAATTTATTCTACAAAATAATATTTGCACGTCTCAAAGCAACTTAAAATTAAGACTACAAAATGTTTTAAGTAAAAATCATGATAAGCTCATTAGAGAGCGGGCGCGCGAGCGTTTCCAATGTCTATGTTAAGGCCCCTATATATACGGTCTATATAGCGGCTCTAGTCTATGTAAAAGCCTGGATATTAAATATGAAGCTGAAAAAAAATTACATTTTGATTTGACTTGAGAAAAGCCTTGAACATTTAATGCGAAAAGCGGAAATGATACACGCAATTCTAGCTATCGACAGGGAGTTGAGATGATACACTAAATACTGAATTAGTTTGTTGAAAGCCTTCGCGGATTTATGCGAAAAATGTACCTTAAATTGGAATGAAAAAAGCGCTACCAATCGAACTTTTTCGAATATCGTTATAAATTATAGCCTATGTGTTATTCTGATGTATAAGCTACATTATGGTAAAAGTTTCATGAAAATCCGTTCAGTAGTTTTTGCGTGAAAGAGGAACAAACATCCAAACATCCAAACTTTCGCATTTATAATAGTATTAAGATTATGTCTTACACCAGTGGTTCTCGACCTTTTTACAGCTACCGCCCCCTTTAGGGTTGAAATTTTTTTCAGCGCCCCCTTTGCGGACGGATGTAAAAGTGAAGAAGGGGGAGTAGTTTTCTTGACCGGTTTAACTCTAAAATTTTGCCCAAACAGATAGTTAAAAAGCATAAGTTTTTTTAATCTATAGTCATTTTTCTTTTCGTTAAGATAATTTTTAGAAAAAGCGGGCATTTTTCCCCCTCTAAAAAACTGTGTCAGTAACAACCAAGTGCCTAGAATGGGCCTTAATGAGTGCCTTAAATGAGTGAACCATGTTTATGGTAAGTAAGAACAACATGGTTTGAAATAAAAATGCATCGTTTTCAACATTTTTTTTTGAAAACCAATATATTTTGAATAATTAATTACGTTCAAATAGTTCCTGAACAGTCCGATCCCAAACAGTCTTGCTCTTGTTTACTTGCAACTATGTAACACGCATCCCCTATTTATTATTTACAGATATAGGATTTTACTGAGGAAAGGCAATAACAGAGCCGTTCCTTCTATTTTTCCCAGGAGGGACAATGACTTGAAACTATAGCCCGTACCTGTCACCTTTAAAGATTATAAATCAAATTTTAATTAAAAAAAGACTAGCATAAGTTGAATTTACAAATCACGAGATAGGTTCAATTCAAAGAAATTCTTTTTGATTGATTTATTGCTTTGAAGGTTAGGTAACGTAACAAAAGTTATAAATATGCTTTTGGCGACATCAGAGTAAAGACGGCGGTGAAATATCGAGGATATCCCCCGAAATCTGTTTCGAAAATGAAGTCTAAAAAATGCAGTTTCTTTAATTTTAGGTTTCGTGGTGTTGACACTGAAGTTCAGATTCCGCCCCCCGGTGAAGCATATAAAATTGACGTAATTTTTGACAATTTTCTGGTAACATTAACTAGGGAGAAACAGGGCTCTGATTAAGATTTTTCGTAATTGAAGTTATTTCAAGGCTAAGTTTAGTAATGTTAGGGAGTCAGAGCTTCTGCTAAAGTTCTCCGAAATTGAAGTATAAAAAACGCAAAATTTTAACTGTTTTTGTTGATGAAAAGGGAATAGTCAAGGTTCGAGAGTTTTCTGCCGAAGTTTTTTTCACATTGCACTGTGAAAAATGCGATTGTGTACCTACCTACCTTTGATGTTGTTAGGGGGGATGCTCTAACAACATAAAAAGTCGGTTAAGTTAGGTGGCTCTCAAATTCAAGTGCTATTGTCAAATTTTAAATTATCCTTCATGACGTTGGGAGAAAGATCAGGGCTCGGAAGATATCCGCAGAAAATAAAATTTTAAGCAATCCCTTGGTGATATAATAGATGAGGATTTCCTGCACCCCGCATGAAACATGTCCTCACAAGCACATTTGAAAATATACCAACCGCCCCCTTACCGCCCCCCTGCCGCCCAAAATAGTTTCACCGCCCCTCAACATCTTCCCACCGCCCACCGGGGGGCGGTATCGCCCCCGTTGAGAACCACTGTCTTACACTTATTGAAATATATCGCTTGAATTGCTCATTCACAACAAAGTTTTTTTTATATGTACTAATTTCTTAATTGTTAAAAGATTTTCAAACAAAATTTCCTTTATAGAAATGAAACTGCATATTTTTACGCTTAATATTTTTACATTTAATTTAATTATTAAGTCCAAACGTGAATTTTATTCACGTGAATAAGCATTTGTTGACAATAAATTAATAACGTCTTGATGTCTCCTAAAAAAATTGCTCTCATTACGATTAGGGCTTAAACCGGTTTTTTAACAACCCTGAATTAAAGAATACTATTTTATAAATACTAATATAACTATATTTTATAATATATATTTAGAAAAATACCAGGAGAAAACCAGAAATTTGTATTTGAAAGCAACCTACAACCTTTTTCAAACAATTATTCACTTTAATAGGAATTTTTTAAGATATTAAAAAGTATTCTTGAATTTATATTTAACCTATTTCTTTTTTTCAATCATATTCAGAAATGCCTTCAAGTCAAAAATTTTGTTAGCTGCAACCAGCTCAGGACTTAAGCATCAAGACTTTTATCAGGACCTAAAAAAATATGTTATTAAACCCATATGATTCACCGACAAAAAGCTGTGCTTTTAGTAACTTCTTATAAGTAAAAGAAGATTAACACCTGTTTTAAACCACGTAGTAAACAGTAGGAGAATGGATTTACAGTAAGAGAATGTAGAATTTTATTTTTACAGGCATTTATGCATACAGGTAATATTACTACAACTTTCTTCTTTTCGACTCATGGTTCCTCTTTCTGGTTTTATTTCTACAAAGACACTAAAAGAAAAGAAAAATAAAAGAAAATTATAACAAGACAATAAAAACTTAACTGAGTAGGGTGCTGCACTATGCCTGGTGCTTGGTAAATGAATCCTCGCCTTTTACTTGTAATTTAAGTTCATTAAAAGTGAGCATTCTTTTTTTGAAAATAATTGCTTCAAAAATTATTCTATTTTCAAGTGACTTTAAAAAATGCTGTTTACAAAATGCGATTTTCACAGCAGCACTCTGCTCTTTTTTTGACTTTTGAAAAACTCCCATATATATACTGTCGGCGCCGCCTAAACAAATACTGTGAGTTCCAAGAAAAATTATTCAATTAAACGGGGATCTTTAACATTGCGTCTATGGCATGGGTTCCGGGATGCTTTATTCATATAAGCGGGTTATTTGTTTATCCGTTACCCGATTAAGCGGGGACGATTAGTACATGACTCATTTATGAAAGGATTTAAATATTTTGATCACTTTGTGTGACAGAGTGGACAAATAAGCCTTTAAAAATATACTTATAATCACAAAGAAAAGTTAGAATCACAGAACAAGCATAAAGTGGAATAAACAGCCTAAAACTGTAAGTCTGTCTGCAATTTCAAGAAAAAATCTATTTTTTTCATCATGAAATCGACTGTAACAGAGTGGACATCCAACAGTTCAAATTAACTACCATAAGAAAAAAATTAGGCTCATCCTGGTTGTTGACCTAATAACATAATATAGCAAGCTAATCACGACAGTTATGCTACCTATATTTTAAAAACATATATCAGATTGAATGCAATTATTTTATTTCCAAAAGGCTTGTGACAATTAGCAACATCGAAAATCTAGGGACATGGATGAATAATAGTGTTTTTTGGGATTTTTTTTTTCATTTGCGTAATTATCTGCAGAAATGGTGTCAGAAGCATCTTTTGTGCTGTGCAGTTAGGGTGTAAAAAAATCAATGATTCTTTTAAAAAAATAAAAAAAAAATCAATTTTTTTTATTTAAATCGGATTTTTTTTATTTAAAAAAAATTGGAAACTTCAGTTATTAATTAATTTACATTTATGAACGACTTACCTTTAAGTTTTTAAAAATACAAAAACACCTTTGAAGTAAAGCTTCACCAAAAACTGTGATGTAAAACCAGATTCAATGCAAATACATATGATTCAAATCACTTTTAATATCAACAAAATTATGAAACACTATACAGAAAAATTAAAGAAAAGAAAGACAAGAAAAGAAAGAAAGAAAAGAAGACTTCTCATTTTATTAAAATTTCAAGAAAGCATTACATGAAATTTTAATAAAATGAGAAGTACAATGAAAAAAATATCTGCAAAAATTTTAAAATGAAATGTAACTTTTTCAGCTGTAATGAAAATAAAAAAACGAAAGAAATTAAGAAAATCAATAACTGTTGAGAGTGTGTAGAGATGGAAAATAACCAGCTGATGATGTTTTTTTTTTTTTTTTTTGGTAAGATATGTACAGGGCTCGCAGTTGACTTTTTTAGAATTTTAGGGGAATTTTAGGAACATTTTTCTAAAATTCAATTTTTTTCCACTGATAAGGACTGCCACCCCCCCTCAACTTGCAATGCAAAGGCATAGAAAATTCATCTTCTGTCTAGTTGTTTTTGTTTTTTCTTTTACTGAATGTATATCACACACATCCTATTATGTCCCTCCCGCCTCAATTCCCTTTTTTCAGCACCTGCCCTGCAGCTGATTGTATTTTCTTTAGTTCACATATTAGACAAAACAAATAGCACTTTTTATGCATACATATTATTTTGACTGTAACCTTCCACCATCTGTGGAGGGGGGATGAGTAGGATTAATGCAATAGCATTCATCAAAAAGAAAATAAAAAAGAAAGAAAGAAATATATTTCAATATTATTTCTTACTTGGGACAATCTAGCTCTATATTTGTCTCTAAAAGAGTTAAAATCTTTAGACTATTTTAGCATAGCTGAATCTGTAAATGCATCAAATAACTCACAACAGTGCATTTATTTCAAATTCTGAGTTGAGATCTTTGAGAAAATTTTATTGTTACAGATACTTAACAATTAGAAGGCCAGTAAAATTGAGTTCAGGCTCTATTAGATAAAAAGTACTAAAAATCACATACAACATTACATTACTTTTTTCCTAATTAGTTTATCGAACAAAGAACGATTACGTGTACATTATCAGACAAAAACTACATATGCATACTAAGTTTCATGTTTCTAGGCCTTGTTTTTGCAAGACTCGCTCACCAAAGACAAATATATCTACATGTACAGATTCCTCATTCCATTCAAAGTGACACGCATTAAGACAATAGCGATATGAATGGAATAATATAAATATAACATGAAATTTTCACAAAGTCGAAAAAAAATATTAGTTTTGAAAAGAAGACAGTCTTGAATTAGAAATGAAAAAAAAAAAAAGAAAAATTCAGTGATACCAATTGTTCAATTTTATAACAAACAGAAAAATATCTTTTAACAGGTTCATTTTACAAATTATTTCAAGTGACATAAACATTTTTTCTTTGGTAGTTCGGGGTAGGAATCTGAATCGACTAGCATACGAATTTGCACAATCATTTTTCAACAAAGCTAACTTTAAAAAATATAGATATATATATATTATACATTTATGCATATACATACGAAAATAACAACTGAATGCGTACTAATAGGGATTGTCTGTTTTTGACACATATGGTTGTCATTTTAATTCCACGAATGAGTAAGAATCAGCATTTTTATTTATTTACTTTCAAAGTTCAACTTGTTCTCAACCACGATATGCCTTCCAAAACGATTATTTAGGTTTAATTATTAAACATACTTAAGAATTGACTAATCAAAGTAAGCTTTTTAAGATTTCCATTAGCCCTGATAAGTTCCCGCTGATTTAAATAAGAATTTTCTTTTGGAATTTAGATTCAAACAGGGCGCCTTTTACCCATTCGTAGAACAGAGAAACTGTGAACATTCCATGAATTTATATTTTTTTTAAGCTGCCATTAAAAAATGTCTAAAAGTTAGCAGAACGATTAAATAATTTTTGGAATCCAATTCTGAAATTAAGTACTTACCCATATTTCATTATGTTGTTTTCCTTTTCCTTTCCGACTGATTTTCGTAGCTTGCTTGTTCTTCGGTGGCGCTGGTATCGTGAATCATTTCGGGAAGAAGCGGGACTGCGCATGCGTGAATGCGGAAGTTAGAAGAAATAACGGAAGTTTTCGGTTTTAAGGGAAACAGAAATTTTTCGTTAAAAAATGAATGAAAATGTAGTGTATAAAGAGGGTTTTTTCTGAGAGTGTAATTTCAATGTAAAATTGGTCGCCAAATCTAAATTTATTAACATAGGGAACCGATTGTATCAGGTAGATCAGCCACAACCATTCTTCCATGATTTTAATGTGAACATTAAAAGGAAAGAAATATAATGTCTTTCGTACCATCTCTTTGAAGTGATTACAATCTAACAGTGACCCTCAAATAATCAAGATTTCGCTGGCCGGGAAGTTTGGAAAATTTCCCGGTTAACTGAACAGCGGTGTTACAGAAAATGTCAGAATGGAACTATTATTATTAAAAATTTAGTGATGGCGGCATTAAATACATGTTTTAAACATGCAATAAAATACGCTTTAAACTGCAAACAACTACTGTTCCTTCCCAGACCGTTTTATTTTTCTTTGAGTTGGAGAAAGTAGTGTTTCACTGGCTGGGAGGTTTGGTAAATTTCCTGATTGTCGCCAAACTTTACGACGCCAAATGCGAAGAGGAACTGAACAGACATCCCTAAATTTTTAAGAATGATAGTTCCATTGTGACATTTTCGAGAACCCCGAATTTTGAGGAAGTCAACTTAATAAATTTAAATTCACTTTAACCTCCTCTGAAGAAAAAATATTATATCCTTTAGTTCAAATGCGCTCCACAAACTTTTAAATTCCACTTAAAGTCATGTTAAAGTTTAAATCAATTCGCCAAATAAATATAAGAGACAGAAAGTTAAGTAAGTAACAGGAGATATTAATTAATCAAATTGAATAAATTTTCAAGGCTTAAATCTATACGCAAATTTAAACCACAAAGTAACTTCAGGGACAAAAGAGCAGCTGATCAGGAAAATAGCTCTAGTGTTTCAGTTCTGCGTAGAGTTAGGCCTTGAAAATTGACTAAATTTGATTAATTAATATCTCCTGTCCTAATTAACGGACAGAAACGTGCTAAAACTTTTCTTTTTCAGAAAAAAAAACCCTTTCCAACGATATATAATGTTTTGGGGTGGGGGGAGGTTTTCCCCCCTTTTTATGGCGGATACACCAAAAATGAGACCAATTAATTAATTTAAAAATAACTAATTCGAAATTAAAAATTTGGGCTTCGAGGTGCACGAGGGCGGGGTACGTTCGAATTTTTGAGCCAAGTTTCAGGTCCGTAGGTGCTGTGGGGGCTTCTGGCCAGCGGTTACAAACGTACAAACGACAAACGAACACCGTCATCTTTATATATACTAGCAGTACCCGCACGGCGATGCCCGTGCAAAAAATGTAAAGAAAGTCAACTGAATAAATTTAAATTCACTCCACCCTCTTAAGTAAAATTATTATATTCTTTAATTCAAATGTGCACCACGACCTTTTAAAATATATTGATGACACTTTTAATGCCATTTCAGTTTGTAGTGTTCAATGCGAGGATTATTTTAGTTTTAAAGACTTTTTTCTTCTTTTCGTGTGTGTGTGACGAACTTATTTATTTTTAGCGAAATTTTTACGTTTCAATGGAACTTTTGACACAACTGTAGAGCCAAGATTTTCGAAAACTCTCAATGACCACAGCAATATTGCCCTTGAAATTTAATATCTCCCCAAAAACAACAGTGTTGTAAAAAAATCCCCCGCCAAGAAAACCTTAAATACTCAGCCTTAAAAAGTTATGATATCGAGTTTTCCCGCCAAGTTTGTGCCAAACTACAACTAACCTGTATGTATAGTTCTTTTAAATTGTTTTCAGTTTTGCCAGGCGGGAAGCTTTGTCTTGTGAGGTGGTTGCTTAATGAGTAAAAACTTCCCGCCTGGCAGGACTGAAAACAATTTAAAAGAACTATACATACAGGTTAGTTGTAGTTTGGCACAAACTTGGCGGGAAAACTCGATATCATAACTTTTTAAGGCTGAGTATTTAAGGTTTTCTTGGCGGGGGATTTTTTTACAACACTGTTGTTTTTGGGGAGATATCACATGTTTTTGCATTAATATTATTTCTTTGCCTGTTTTTTTTTCTCTTCAAAATTTACTTTGCATGTGTTTTTTTCCCTTCAACATTTTTCTTGGCGGTCCGACATCTGTGGTTTTCTTGGCGGCATGCATTTGGTGCAAAAGTTCAAGGATCTTCTTCAGTCTGGGATAAATTTGAAATCAATCACAATGTACCACCCGAACCGACGCAAAACAAAGCTAGTTGCTAACAATACTACGATTAAATTAAAAGTTAAAAAAAAAAAACCCAACCCTTACTGCCGATCTCATATTAAAATGAACTAAATTGAAGATCCCATTTAACATTCGAGCGTTCGCGCTGGGTCTTTTCGACCCAGGCGCAAGGATAAACACTCGCTGCTCTACTTCTATTTGAAAGAAATGGATCAGGTCCACTGTAGCTGCATTCAAAGTCGACCCCTTGAACTTGGATATACTTTTGAGATCCTTGATTAATATTTGTCAAAATCATGATTTACTACTGAATTATTCATTAAATATTGTTAAAATGCTCTTAAAATGTAATATGGGTCACTCTGACCCAGCGCGCGCTCTCGTGTATCGGTATGTCGCGTGCTTTCCGGAAGGTTAAAAGCCCTATGCAATAAAATCAATTACAAATATTTTATTTGTTAACAAATAGAAACTGGCAACAGATAAAATTATAAATCATTGAGTTTTCTTTCCTCGTGGCCCAACAATGAAAACATAAACGCTCAGATGTTGAACAGAGCTGGTAGATAGAAATCGGACCAATTTTAAGCATTAATAACTCCGGGGTGCGATGACCCCGGGGGGTAAATTTTGGGAAAATGTCCTCAATGTCTCATCGAGAATATTCATACCAAAAATCAACACTAAAGACCCCCGGGGAGAAAAGATACGGAAAATAAAAGCGAGGGGGAGGGGGTGGGGGGGTCGAAAAACCCCCTATGCCGAGCTTTGGGACAAAATAAATGTGGGTGCAAAAGCAGAGCTCAATCCGAGTTACCGTTTAGTCTGGACCCCTGTCAAACAATTTTTAAAAAGTGCGAAAAATAGCGATTTTATAACATATATCACCCCTCCCCCTGAGGGTCCTGGATGTTTTGCTTTAGTATGTGCCGTCAGGGGCCGCTGGAGATTGAGTATATCAAAAATGAACTCTAAGGATCTTTATGGGGCTGAGATACAGAGGGGTGAAAACCCCGGTTTGGTTACTCGCGTAAACAGTCCTAGTCGCTCTTTTACATTTTTATTGGCGACGGAAATTTCTTGGCGGCTTGTATTTGGTTTTCTTGGCGGGGCGGGACGCTCCCGCGTCCCGTGATAATTCACCGATTTAACCGTAATTTCAATGTAAAATTGGTCGCCAAATCTAAATTTATTAACATAGGGAACCGATTGTATCAGGTAGATCAGCCACAGCCATTCTTCCATGATTTTAATGTGAACATTAAAAGGAAAGAAATATAATGTCTTTCGTACCATCTCTTTGAAGTGATTACAATCTAACAGTGACCCTCAAATAATCAAGATTTCACTGGCCGGGAACCTCCTCTGAAGAAAAATTATTATATCCTTTAGTTCAAATGCGCTCCACAACCTTTTAAATTCCACTTAAAGTCATGTTAAAGTTTAAATCAATTCGCCAAATAAATATAAGAGACAGAAAGTTAAGTAAGTAACAGGAGATATTAATTAATCAAATTTAATAAATTTTCAAGGCTTAAATCTATACGCAAATTTAAACCACAAAGTAACTTCAGGGACAAAAGAGCAGCTGATCAGGAAAATGGCTCTAGTGTTTCAGTTCTGCGTAGAGTTAGGCCTTGAAAATTGACTAAATTTGATTAATTAATATCTCCTGTCCTAATTAACGGACAGAAACGTGCTAAAACTTTTCTTTTTCAGAAAAAAAAAACCCTTTCCAACGATATATAATGTTTTGGGGTGGGGCGAGGTTTTCCCCCCTCAATTATGGCGGATACACCAAAAATGAGACTAATTAATTAATTTAAAAATAACTAATTCGAAATTAAAAATTTGGGCTTCGAGGTGCACGAGGGCGGGGTACGTTCGAATTTTTGAGCCAAGTTTCAGGTCTGTGGGTGCTGTGGGGGCTTCTGGCCAGCGGTTACAAACATACAGACAAACGAACACCGTCATCTTTATATATATAGAAGATAGATTTTATTTTTTCTTTGAACAATGACGAATCTCCATATATTATTTCTCTAAGCCGAATCCTATACCCGGTCGAAACTCGCTCATTTCTTTATCGAATTGCAAGAAAATTTATGATTTTGAAGCTTATCCCGCGGGCTATTGACGAAAATTAGACCCACCCTCTAAAAAGCGTCGGTTCGTTTTTCATTCGAACTTCAATTTTTGGGCACAAAATTGACTCTATCTAGCGAAATAATTGTCGTATCGTCTCCATTTTGATTTCATTCGAAAGATTAAAAAAAATGCGTTCTTTAGAACGTTTCTCCGCTAGCGCCGCGTAACGAGAATCTCGAAAATCCACGTTTAAGCGACTTATAAGCGATTGAAGTTTGAAAAAGTTAAATTTTTTGCTCAACTGTTAAAATCGTTACATTGTTGCTCAAATCAATTTTAAATGCGACATTTCAAGCCAAGGCTTAGCTCGGTAAACCTTAATTGTAACTTTTATTGTTTCAAAATACTATGGTAGTTTTGCGATAACGTTAGTATTTAGTTTAGTAGTAGCCTTGGGTATTTGATTTTAATATAGGATATCACTTTTGTAGTAGTTGTAAAAGTGAACGTGTCTTTGATCTCTTTGAAAAGTTGTCAGAACGACGGCAGTAGATGGCGATGTTGTGCAAATGAAGCCAATAAAAATTGTCGTATTAAATTTTAAGTTTAGAGTTTTTTTTTTTTTTTTTTTTTTTTTTTTTTTTTTTTTGCGGAATTCCGCACGGGTCACCTAGTTTCTATTTATTTTCATTTTAGACCAGTTACCTTGTGGTTTCTTTTTCATATTGAACTCGGAGACATCACCGGGTGTGGGTGGAAGTTGGTCCACCTCCTTAATTTTTGAGCAATGACGAATTGCTTTTTAATTTCACTTGCCTTTTTGATATTTCGTTGATCTCTCGGATACTATTATGAATTTAAAAAATTCTAGCTCGATTTTAAAAATATTTATTGAGACTAATTTTTGTTTACATGGATACAAATCACCTGTCGTTTGCGTTCATTCAAGGCTTAACTCAAGCAGATTTACATTAAAAACCGGAAGGGGGAGGGGGGGTAAAATTACGTTTTATCACGAAAAACACAAATTTAGATGAACTAAATTTCATCTCAATATAAAATTTCCAGATTACCGATTCCCATCATTTCTGTACCTCAGAACCAGACTAACGTAAGTCCATTTTCGTCATTTTTCAGTAGAGGGAAAAACGATGTATTCGACAATCGTTTTTCCCCTCTTCCGAAAAATGACGAAAATGGTCTTACGTTAGTCTGGTTCTGAGGTACAGATTTAAGATTGGTAAGAAATAAAAATACCATAACGGTGCACTCTGTAAATATATTCTTTATGATAAGCGCACGTTTGCTAATTGGCCATAATAACTATATCTTTATTTAGAGTCCTAATTCAGTCATCCTTCTTCAGAGACTTCGACTCCGACTTCTTTAGTCCAAAATCAGTCCGACTACGATTTCACGATTCCGACTCTGACGCCGCAGTACTGACAGACTTGCGAACTCAGAGGGAAAATGATCGACTCCGACTCTTCGAATTTTAAAGCCCTCTACTCCGACTCATTTACCCCAAAATCAATCCTACTCTGAAGTCCTGACTGTTAGGACCATGTTTAGTAGTTAATTTATTATATCGAATATTTAAGCCAAAGTACGGTGTCGGTGACAAACCGATATTTAGTAATCAAAGCATAACTCCGGACCGTACAGATGCAATACAAACCCTCATTAGAGATAGTTTATTCTTTCAATTGTATAGGAAAAAATGGTATTAATAAATAACCGGGAAAAATCGGGTAATCAGCCATTTTTTTTATAATTGTCATAACTATTTCGAAAGCAAATCCAATTTGAAAGTATTAAATTGCTCTTTCACATTTTATGTATCTCCAATCATAAGAAATTACTTGCTCAATTGTTTCTTTATCCAAGCAAAGATCTTCAAAAAATGAGCTCTTCTCTTTTGCTTGTTAACCTGAAAACATTTTTAAATGGCTACATTAAGATAACCCTGTATTCGGAGTTTTATTTCATTGCGACTCTATGTGCAAGATAAACAACTTACGCTTTTTAGTTTTAAAATAACTAATGGTACTTGGAAATTTCGCAATACAAGGCGCAAGGAAGTCCCCCCCCCCTCCCCCTCCTTTATCTCCATATATCTAATATCTTTAAACGAGCAATTCTTGTATATATATTTATTTAGTACCAGGGGACCGAGCCCGCTCGGTAAAAAAAAAAAAGGTTTGTAAACTTGTGTTTTTTGCTAAAATGCGAAGTACTTGTTTAGATTGCGAAGTACTTGTTGCAATTACGCATTTAAAACAGCCGTAATTTGTTTGAAAAACACAACCTTATTTAATCCACGCTCACCATAATTTCACACGCAATTTCGTTTCATTTGGCGCCGGGTTTTTCCGCGTTTCATTCAAGACGCGGAAGGTGATGATGAGAATGGATGCATAGTAGGGTGGAGCGAAAAACAAAAATTTTGGAATTTTTTTCTGTAATACCAGGCAAAAGCTGTGCATGCGTAAGTACAAAACACGTGTAAAATATTATCAAGTTTGAACAACTCCTTTAGGGTCCTACCAGGGCTTGAATTTCTCTAAAAATACGAAAAAATGTCAATTTTCAAAAATTTTTTGGAAAATATAAATAATCACCATTTTTGTTCTATAACCATTAAAATGCTTCCTTTTTAACACTCTTTTCATGCATCTTCAAAATTATTTACATTCTATTCAGTATTAAGTTCGTACATAAACCGTAAAGTTCCGTGAAATTAGCCAAAAATTTACTTTTTTTACCATTTTTTGCACATAGCAATAATGCTTCTTTTGTAATCCAGATTCTATTTTTTGCACTGAATGGGCAAAGTGCAGCTTTTAGTTGTAAATGCAATTATATTTCATTACATTAACAGCCCAGAACGCACCACAAGGAAGTAGCTGTATTTTGGGTGTCATTCTGCCTTTCCCATCAACCCAGCCACGTTGTTTACATATTTTCAACACATTTATACGGATGCAATTACTATCTGATGTTAAACAGGTTTCTCTTTTTGAATCAAAGTTTGAAGTTTGACTCATGACTCAGTTTTTACCTTGACGATTGCGAGCATTAAGTTTTTCATTTAAATTCATATCTTGTCTCTTCCTTCAATAGCAATCTGCCGTCTCACTAACCAGTTTTGAACCGTTAAAACAGTCGGAGTGTAGAAGAGGTATACTTTATGAATCACTGATAAAGTGCAACTTGTTTCTGAAAAGTTAACTTATCAACGCTACAAGAACTCGGTGGAAGATATCGAAGCTTTAAAAACGCATAAAAGTACTTGATGGACATTGTCAATGTAATACAGAAAGAAAAAAGTGACCCTGATCTCACTACCGAAAATTGGAGACCTTTCAGTCATTAGCTTTCATTAATTCGAGCTAACAGAGTTATGAAGCTGTTGATTTTGAAGCTGAGTTTCTAATGAGATGAAGATACTCGTCAGTTATATCATTAAAAAATACGCTTCTGTGTGTAGTTCAAGAAATTAGAAATTTAAAAAAAAAAAGAAATTTTCCGTGACACATGGAGCTGTAATCATATTAAAAATTACACATTCTATAAGAGTTTAAAACTATAATAATAAATTGACTGGTCAACGCGAGTTTACACTCTCCCATTAATGATGTTAATTAAAAAAATCTCATAGTTTGAACTTCCAAAACTTAATATTGGTCATAAAAGTTGTCATTTAGTTATCAAAGTGTTTTCTAATGTTGTATACCTTTCTGTAACTCAACTCCTGTACAGTTTGACTATCGTCCACTGCCATGGCCAAAGTTCTCAAAATTAACAAAGCAGGCATTTCTTCGAATCATCGGATCCACGAAGAAGAGAAGATCGTCAATTAAATGAATTAGAGATTGCGTAACTCTCATTATACATACAATTCCATGTTTCACGGAAATTTTCTTCCTTTTTTTTAATTTCTAATTTCTTGAACCATTATATTATTTAAAGATATAACTGACGAGTATCTTCATCTCATTCATCTCATTGGAAATTCATCTTGAAAATTAACAGATTCATAACTCTGTTAGCTCGAACTAACGAACGCTAATAACCGAAAGGTCTCCGATTTTTTATAGTAAGATCAAGGTCACTTTTTTCTGTCCGATATTACATTGACAATGTCCATCAAGTACTTTTCCTCTTTTTTTTATCCGTTTTTAAAGCTTCGATATCTTCCACTGAGTTCTTGCAATGTTAATAAGTTAACTTTTAAAAAACAAGTTGCACTTTATCAGTGATTCATTAAGTATACCTCTTCTACACTCCGACTGTTTTAAGGGTTTAAAACTGGTTAGTGAGACGGTAGACTGCTATTGGAGGAAAAGACAATATATGAATTTAAATGAAAAATTTTATGGCTCGCAATCATCAATGCCAAAATTGAGTCATAAGTCTAACTTCAAACTTTGATTCAAAAGATGAAACCTGTTTAACATCAGAAAAAAATTGCATCCGGAAATATGTGTTGAAAATATGTAAACAACGAGGCTGAGTGGATAGAAAATTCAGAATGACACCCGAAGTGCAGATACCTCCTTGTGGTGCGTTCTGGGCTGTTAATGTAACAAAACATAATTGCATTTACAACTAAAAGCTGCATTTTCCCCATTCACTGCAAAAAATAGTATCTGGATTACAAAAGAAGAATTGTTGCTATGTGCAAAAAATGGTAAAAAAAGTAAATTTTTGGCTAATTTCACGGAACTTTACGGTTTATGTACGAACTTAATACTGAATAGAATGTAAATAATTTTGAAGATGCATGAAAAGAGTGTTAAAAGGAAGCATTTTAGTGGTATAAGAACAAAAATGGTGATTATTTATATTTTCCAAAAAATTTTAGAAAATTGACATTTTTTCATATTTTTAGAGAAATTCAAGCCCTGGTAGGACCCTAAAAGAGTTGTCCAAACTTGATAATATTTTACATGTGTATTATACTTACGCATGCACAGCTTTTGCCGGGTATTACAGAATAAAATTCCAAAATTTTTGTTTTTCGCTCCACCCTAATTGCATAGTCCCTGTTCTCCAGTACGCATTTTGTTCCAGTTGGTTTTGACTTTCATTTTACTTCACACTTCAAGGTTCCCCCGTACATACCACAACTCGTGGTTTAACCGGGATGGGGCCCTGAAGAGCGCTTTGTTCATTTTTGAACCAGGCCCTAGGGCCGAGCAAACCCTTGGCCCAGCATCCCCCAGAGGTATCGTTTCACTTGGAGGATTTTATGACCACGAACATTTTTAACGTCCCTCAGCCATCATTAATGAAGACGGTGGATCTTTTATCGGCTTGGCTTCCTCTATAGGATCGGCCCGGGACCCTCCGGTTACGAGTCCGACGACTAACCGATCGGACTACCGCGGCCCACACCCAATTCTAACTTTGGATGAATCCTAGTTTAAGGTCCGGCGATAAATTATTAAATCTGACAACCACAGAACTATCATTGGATGATTGGATTGTTTGGCAATTTTATGCTAAATGATTGCAACCTAAAGTTACAGTCTGAAAAAAATCGCCAAACCCGGACCCTAAAGTAGGATTTTACCCTAACTTTATTTTGATTGATCTTCTTTAAATTTCAAAAACAATAATAATTCTAACGTGTTGCCAAAACTCATTTGAAAAATACCATAAAAATTTAAATTTACGCTGATGTGATTAAATATAAAATCCATTGTTATAATAAAACGTGGTTGCTGTGAACAGTAACAATAAGAGTAATCATAAAAAATAGCGAAAGAAAGCTCGTCAAACTTTTAATGAAGACACAAAAAACCGAGTTTTTACAGAAAAAACGCAGATGTAGATGAACTCAAAAACCAAAACTTTATCTAAATACAAAATTTTATCAAAATCGTTAGAGCTGTTTTCGAGATCCGAAATTTATATATACCAGAATTGCTCGTCTAAATATATTAGATAGATGTAATTTTGTTTCAAAACTTAATATTTTAAGAAAATTGAATTTCATATTTATTGATTTTTTACCTGAAATATCTTACTAAACACTCTTGAGGAGGAAAAAAATATTTTAAAACGAACTATCACACTTTTATACTCAATTTTGAAATCGTACTTGAAAAGTAAAAAGTAATCTGATTTTTATATAATCTAAGTTACCATAAAATTCAACAGATGTCGGTGGACAATCATCACTGCTTTTATTCCATGGCTTTTGAATAAATGAAACAGCCTGTGTAAGACACTTATCTAGTGAAGCCTTGCTTTAACGTTTCAACAACAATAACAATTTAATGTTGCGAGATACTATAAAATTTAAACTCGCGCTGATGTGATTAAATATGAAATCCATTGTTATAATTAAACGTGGTTGCTAAGAAACAGTAACAATGAAAATAATCATAAAGAAAATGGCGAAATAAAAGCTTCTCAAATTTTCAATGAAGGCAAGAAAAAAACGGGTTTTTTTTTGTGAAAACTCGCGTTTTTACAGAAAAAACGCCGACGTAGATGAACTCAGAAACCAAAACTCTATCTAAATACAAAATTTTATCGAAATCGTTAGAGCCGTTTTCGAGATCCGAAAAATAAATAAATAAATAAATAAATAAATAAATAAATATATATACAAGAATTGCTCGTCTAAAGGTATTAGATTTATTTATTTATTTTTCGGATCTCGAAAACGGCTCTAACGATTTCGAAAAAACTTGGTATTTAGATGGAGTTTTGGTTTCTGAGTTCATCTACGTCGGCGTTTTTTCTGTAAAAACGCCAGTTTTCACAAAAAACCCCGTTTTTTGTGCCTTCCTTAAGTAAGTTTGAGACGCTTTCTTTATCGCCATTTTCTTTTTGATTATTATCAATTGTTACTGTTTCATAGCAACCACGTTTTAATTTAACAATGGATTTCATAGTTAATCACATCAGCACGAGTTTAAATTTTATGGTATTTGGCAACGTTAAATTGTTAATGTCTTTTGAAATGTTAAAGCAAGGCTTCACTAGATAGTGTCTTATACAGGCTGTTTCATTTCTTCAAAAGCCATGGGTTAAAAGCAGTGGTGATTGTCCAGCGACATTTATTCAATTTTATGGTAACTTACACGATATAAAAATCGGATTATTTTACTTTTCAAATAAGATTTAAAAATTGAGTATAAAAGTGTTACAGTTAGTTTTCAGACACTTTTTTTCCTCCTCAAGAGTGTTTAGTAAGATATTTCAGGTAAAAAATCAATAAATACGAAACTCAATTTTCTTAAAATATTAAGTTTCAAAACAAAGTTACATCTATCTAATATCTTTAGACGAGCAATTCTTGTACATATATATTTCGGATCTCGAAAACTGCTCTAACGATTTTGATAAAATTTTGTATTAAGATAAAGTTCTGGTTTTTGAGTTCATCTACATCGGCGTTTTTCTGGAAAAACGCAAGTTTTCACAAAAAAACCCCGTTTTTGTGCCTTCGTTAGAAGTTTGACGAGCTTTCTTTCGCCATTTTCTTTATGGTTACTCTTATTGTTACTGTTTCATAGCAACCACGTTTTATTATAACAATGGATTTCATATTTAATCACATCAGCGTAAATTTAAATTTCTATGGTATTTGGCAAACGAGTTTTGGCAACAAGTTAGAATTTTATTGTTTTTTTTTTTTAAAATTTAAAAGAGATCGATCAAAAGAAAGTTAGAATTGGGTGTGGGCCGCGGTAGTCAGATCGGAAAGTCATCGGACTCGTAACCAGAGGGTCCCGGTCCGATCATATAGAGGAAGCCCAGCCGATCAAAGATCCACCGTCTTCATTAATGGTGGCTGGGGGACGTTAAAAATGTTCGTGGTCATAAAATCCTCCAAGTGAAACGATACCTCTGGGGGATGCTGGGCCAAGGGTTTGCTCGGCCCTTGGGCCTGGTTCAAAAATGAACAGAGCGCTCTTCAAGGCCCCATCCCGGTTAAACTACGAGTTGTGGTATGTACGGGTTGAACTTTGGAGTGTGAAGTCAAGTGAAAGTCAAAACCAAAAGGAACCAAATGCGTACTGGAGAACATGGACTCTGCATCCATTCTCATCAATCCCTCCCGCGCTTTAGGCGCCAAATGAAATGAAATTGGGTGTGATTTTACGGTGAGCATGGATTAAATAAGGTTGTGTTTTTAAAAACAAATTACGGCTGTTTTAAAAGCATAATTGCAACCAAAGGCTTAAAAATGCTTTTCAAGTTTATCTAAATAAGTACTTCGCATTTTAGAAAAAAACACGAGTTTACAAACCTCTTTTTTTTTAACCGAGCGGGCTCGGTCCCCTGGTACTTATTTCTCTAAGCCGAATCCTATACCCGGTCGAAACTCGCTCATTTCTTTATCGAATTG
The DNA here is from genome assembly GCA_038373865.1 of Uloborus plumipes. Lineage (NCBI taxonomy): Eukaryota > Metazoa > Arthropoda > Arachnida > Araneae > Uloboridae > Uloborus > Uloborus plumipes. The sequence continues at coordinate 16,468 of JAXGGA010012183.1, read as the reverse complement.
CATGAAAATTTATGATTTTGAAGCTTATCCCGCGGGCTATTGACGAAAATAAGACCTACACTATAAAAAGTGTCGGCTCGTTTTTTATTCGAACTTCAATTTTGGGGCACAAAATTGACTCTATCTAGCGAAATAATTGTTGTATCGTCTCCATTTTGATTTCATTCGAAAGATTAAAAAAAAATGCGTTCTTTAGAACGTTTCTCCGCTAGCGCCGCGTAACGAGAATCTCGAAAATCCACGTTTAAGCGACTTATAAGCGATTGAAGTTTGAAAAAGTTAAATTTTTTGCTCAACTGTTAAAATCGTTACCATTGTTGTTCAAATCAATTTTAAATGCGACATTTCAAGACAAGGCTTAGCTCGGTAAACCTTAATTGTAACTTTTATTGTTTCAAAATACTATGGTAGTTTTGCGATAACGTTAGTATTTAGTTTAGTAGTAGCCTTGGGTATTTGATTTTAATATAGGGTATCACTTTTGTAGTAGTTGTAAAAGTGAACGTGTCTTTTATCTCTTTGAAAAGTTGTCAGAACGACGGCAGTAGATGGCGATGTTGTGCAAACGTACAAGATTTTACAATGCCAAGGAACAGGGTACCAACAGGCAGACTAACAGGAAGGTGTCTACTACCTAGACAATATTAGACAATTCAACAATGCTTTGGCCTTCGCTTCAGTCAAAGTGGACTCGGTTAACATTCCTGGCAGAGGTCCATATTGTTTTAAACTACATGGTCAAGTGAAATCAATATGATCGGGAACTTGCAACCTCCGGCAGGAACTACACCAACTTACGCTGGACTTTTCTTTATAGATTTCGACACTGCGCTGCAACTTCGGGCGGATAATGAAGCCAATAAAAATTGTCGTATTAAATTTTAAGTTTAGAGGTTTTTTTTTTTTTTTTTTTTTTTTTTTTTTTTTTTTTTTTTGTGCGGAATTCCGCACGGGTCACCTAGTATTTCTTAAAACAGGGAATTAGTTTCTGAAACAATAAGTGAAATAATAATAATATATAGTGCAAATCAGTTTCATTTTCAGATTCATCTGAACTGCTCTCCTCATTACCTGTTAAAACAGTGATTTTCATCATCTAGGTACATCCAAACATTCACACATGTCCGCATTTGACAAGCAGTGTAGAACATTCACTTTTTTGGCATGAGCGTTTTACCAGTTCTAGAATCGCCTGTGGGGCAGGTTCCATTTTGGTCATCTAGGGAACAAATCTGCTATGTAGCATTTCCCAACCATAACCAGCATCCGGCTGTGGAATATTCGGACATGCAATGACATCATTTTGCCATATCATGACCTGATATTGCGCTCTCATAATAGCATAGCGAAGAGCTGATTGTGTTGGTGGCATCTTCTCTGATTCGGCAATTTTCTTTTGAAATAACATGAACCGAACAGAGCCAACATCTGATTTAAGGCAGGGATTCAAGTGAAACAGCACTGCGATCGCTTCGAATTGCAATAGCTACTGGAAGTGAATTACATTATCATCAACTTAACTTGGCATGACGTCACTACGGGTGGAGCCAATAAGAGCTCACAAGCACTCAGCGATCTCCTCTTATTCGCCAAGTAGGCTGTGACGTTTTATCTAGCTCGTTTTTCATAGGCAAACGTCACGATGTTTTTATCAAGAAACGTTCTAATGTAATTCATTTCCAGTAACGATTGTAATTTGCGATTGCCTGTTTCACTTGAATCCCTGCCTTAAACAGGTTGGCAGGTAAATTTTGCAAACGAACTGTTGTAAAGCGTCAAAAATATCTTCAGATGGTGTAGAATTAATTCCTAAATTTGCAAAAGCTTTCAAAATATTTTTTATCAGACTGCTGCAAAGCTTTATCTTTTCCAGCAAACGTTCCTGTAGTGTCGCATCCAGTAAATTCACGATAGCCAGGCGAGGCTTTTACCTTTTCTTCTCCTAAAGCATTTATATATTGGTTTGAGAGCAATCTGTCTTTTTCTTTTACCATCTATGGATTCCATCTATTACATTTTCTTTCAAATGCCAAATGAGTCAAAACTGTCAAATGAGCAGCGTGTTTTTTTGTTATTTGTAATTATAGTTCTACTTTCATATTTTTATTTAACTATTTTGTTTGCACATAAATGCAGCTGAAAATGTATAGTGATGTATAATGAAATAAAACATTTTAGTTTCAATAAATGTTTAGTTTATTTAAAATTACTTTTTACACTCAGCAACAGAAACAAACACAATGTTATACAGTCCATGGGAAATTTGGGTACTTTAATGTTGTCAGTATATTATTATTTGAGTGAATACAAATAATTAAAAATCTTTCTCTCATTTTTTTAACTTAAAAATTCAGGTATGTTTCAGACCACTCACAATGAGTATCACTGACTTATCTACTTATATTAAAAACTGAGTATCTTTCTAACTATCTTTCTTTCTAACTATCTTTCTTTCTAACTATCTTTCTTTCTAACTATCTTTCTATGTCACGCTTCTTTCTCCTGAACGCCAATGACCTGAAAGTCGAACCAGGTACCGATAGATAGGTAATTTTTCAGTCTTCATTAGTTTCAATTGATATAATTATACGATTTTAATTAACGAAGATATCAATTTATAAGTAGTCAAGTTTAAAGCGATTAAGCCTAATAAATGATTAAATATGAAATCCATTCTTGCAAACCGTCGTTGCTATGAAACAGTGATAACAATGATAATGAGAATTTTGAATGAAGGCTTAACTAAATCAAACACGAAACTCATAAGCGGGCCACTTACGTAGAATTTTTATCGCTAGCTACTGGTAATATTTTGAAACATTTATTTGTTGAAGAGCCATCTACTTATATTAAAAACTGAGTATCTATGTCTGCTTTTTTCCTTTGAGCGAGCTGAACTTACTGAAACTTTCCTCACCATCTTGAAGACGTGAAGCATCTCAATAATTGGAATGATTTTTTTTATATAGGAAAAAAGTAAAGGCGTGAAGCGCCTGTAAGCGAGCCGCCTTGGCGGGAAGTAGTTTCTTTAAATGTTTTTCTCACTACTTTCAGGGCACGAAGTGCCCGTGCAACGCCGGGCCACGTGCGTGGTATGTCTTGAAATCGAATGAACATTAAATTATATCAAATAATATAACTTCAGAATGAGGTAAAAGTTAGAGAGGGGGGACGTTATGCATCCACATGCCGCAGGAAGCTAATCTAGCTGCCCTGGCAGCTAGTCTACTATATTAAAAACTGAGTATCTTTCTAACTTTCTTTCTAATTATCTTTCTAACTATCTTTCTAACTATCTTTTTATGTCACGCTTCTTTCTCCTGAACGCCAATGAACTGAAAGTCGAACCAGGTACCGATAGATAGGTAATTTTTCAGGCTTCATTAGTTTCAATTTATATAATTATACGATTTTAATTAGCGAAGATATCAATTAATAAGTAGTCAAATTTAAAGCGATTAAGCCTAATAAATGATTAAATATGAAATCCATTGTTGCATTGCAAAACGTGGTTGCCATGAAACAGTAATAAAAATGATAATGAGAATTTTGAATGAAGGCTTAACTAAATCAAGCACGAAACTCATAAGCGGGCGACTTACATAGTATTTTTATCGTTAGCTACTTGTAATATTTTGAAACATTCATTTGTTGAAGAGCCATCTACTTATATTAAAAACTGAGTACCAATGTCTGCTTTTTTTCCTTTGAGCGAGCTGAACTTACTGAAACTTTCCTCACCATCTTGAAGACGCGAAGCATCTCAATAATTCGAATGATTTTTTTTATACAGGAAAAAAGTAAAGGCGTGAAGCGCCTGTTAGCGAGCCGCCTTGGCGGGGAGTAGTTTCTTGAAATTTTCCTCACTACTTTCAAGGCACGAAGTGCCCGTGCAACGCCGGGCCACGTGCGTGGTATGTCTTGAAATCGAATGAACATTAAATTATATCAAATAAAACTTCAGAATGAGGTAAAAGTTAGAGAGGGGGGACGTTATGCATCAACGTGCCGCAGGAAGCTAATCTAGCTGCCCTGGCAGCTAGTATTGTTTAAAGCACATTTGTGGCTGCTAAAACTTCCTTTAGCAGTGCTTTAAGCTGCAAAAAATTGTGGTGGGCGAAAACGACGGAAAAAATTGCTCTTTAAGAAGAACAAGTTATCAAATTAGTGGGGGCAATTGAACCCCTTTCCCTGATCAAAAAAATAAATAAATAAAAAAAAAACATTAATTTTTCAACCCCTCTCCCCCCCCCCGGGGAGGGGGCGATTACAGTCCCGGGCAAAAGTGCAAATTCAATGTATACTATGCGTTCAAGGATAAAGGCGTACACAAATGTGCATTTGCATTTTGTTCTAAAAGGGGCGGGGGCGGCACCCCCCCCCCCCCATTGGTTGTCCAAATTATGGGCTTGATATGATGGGCTGTTGAATGAAAAAAACACCTTCAGCCGGATGAATTTTCATTCATAAGCTCTTTTCTTATACACTGAAAAAGGAGCTCTTAATAGCTCCGAAACACGAGTCAACAATTTGAATTCAGCTTTTTATGCTTTATAATGTTATTCTTGAGTGTATTTAAGCATTTCACGCTTTGAAAACTGGTTGTAAGCCATGAAATAATGAAGACATAATTATTTTAGTGAAGAAACTTTGCCCCCCCCCTTACGCCCCCCTGCACTATTTTTGGGGTGGCAACATCCGAATTCGTATTTCTGGTGCCAATACCTTTCAGAAAAACTAACTGTCATAATTGTATCACAAAAAGCGCACGGAAATTAAAATTTGACCAGTTGCTCCTCCACTATTAAGCTTGAGACGTCGGACTGTCAAAATCGCTGCTTTAGGCCACCAGATATCTGTAATGGCTGATGCGTCTGTTTGGCTTTACACCCACTTTTCTCCTCTTGAGACGTCATACGAAACTTCGCCTTGTTTTAGAAGTTTGACATAACAATTTTAAATTAACTGTTGAGAAAGTGAAAATATTTTCGGGCCCCATGTTATTTTTTTTTTCTCATTCTATTAATTTCAGTGACTAAAAGTAGTACTTTGATTGAAGGAAACACACCCATTATTTTTCTATTTTAGTTCTTGTATTATCAAGTTTGTCTTCCTTATTGGTACAATATTAACTAAAGAGCTAAAGTGATGTAGATCGCGGTAACATCGAAAATTAAAAATGGCGTCTATAAGAGAAAAAAAAATATGACAGAAGGACTGTTATGATTAAATCCTAACTTCTCACAAGGAAAATTCTGGCTGTACAATTGTGTGGGGCGAGTTGAAAATCGTCTTAATATTCTCAGAACTGCGAAAGTTGCGCATGTAGAAGCGTATTAACGTTGTGGAAAAACTGTTTGAGAGAACAATCAAAACGTTAAAAAAAAAAAAAGTTCAGATCTGAAGCTGTTCTTCTATTCATTAATTTTTTTTTACTGGTGCAAGATTTAATAAATACCCTATAAGATAGAAGAAATTTTTTTGAAAATTATCTGGTCAGCATAAAGCCTCAAAAACTGTACACACAATGAACAATTAACGGGCACGTTAGAATGTCGCAATGATACTTTTCAAACTATTCTGAAACTAAACTGCGCTTGAGCTGAAACTTAATCATCAGATGAAAATAAACAGATTTAATGTCCGAAGTTTAATAACCACGTCTACTAGTTAGTCACAGTAGATTCTTAAACACAGTCAAACCTCGTTAAAACGAACTCAAAGGGACCTTTGAAATCAATTTGCCTTAGCCATAGTTCGAAAGAAAAATAAAACAAACAAAACGGAGATCGCAACTGTAGTTTTCCTTAGCAATAACTTGTTTTAAACACGTTCGAATTAAAGAGGGTTCGGCTGTAAATATTAATTTAGGATATTTGCAATTAATTGAAAATATTTATAAACAAAATCATAAGATGATTTGCCTCCTATTAGTTTTAATTTGTTTCTCCAGAGATGTACAAAACACCGAGTTCACTTAATCCGCAAAAAGCTTTAGAACTCGAAACCTATTTATACTTTTTTTTTCTTCTGTTGCCAGTTTCTTTAATCGTAAGTATATTGCCTTTAAAATTTCTTTCAGTAGCAGACGATCGTTCTAAAATTTATACACTGAATAAGGCAGGGATTCAAGTGAAACAGCACTGCGATCGCTTCGAATGCAATCGCTACTGGAAGTGAATTACATTATCATCAGCTTAACTTGGCACTGACGTCACTACGAGCGGAGCCAATAAGAGCTCACAAGCAGTCGGTCATCTCCTCTTATTCGCCAAGTAGGCTGTGACGTTTTATCTAGCTCGATTTTCATAGGCAAACAACACGATGAACGTTCTAATGCAATTCATTTCTAGTATCAAGAAACGTTCTAATGTAATTCATTTCCAGTAGCGATTGCAGTTTGCGATAGCCTGTTTCACTTGAATCCCTGCCTAAAATATCGTTTGCTTTAAAAAGTGAAAAAGAAAAATTCACAATGATGGCTGCGTTCAGAGTATTCGCCCGGGCCGCCCGGGCGTTTAAGCGGTGACGTCATAAATAGCTTCCCGGGCCGCATTTAAGCATACCGTACTCGATTTTGGACATGCGAAAAGGTTCGCGCTATCATTGGTCGAATCGACTTATCGATAGATCTCCTTTCGACGCCAAAACAAAGGCAATACTATTCTGAGATACAGCCTATATGAATTCGCACAGGTCTCCATAAAAATAAAAGACGAATATTTTACTTAAAAATTACATAATTTCGTGGTAGAAAATGGTAAAAGCATTTTTATACCATTAGCATTTAGACTACTTTAATGTGCATTAAATCTTTTTGTGTATACGTTATACTTTTTTTTGTTGTTATTGGTGCTAAAATATTGGAAAATATAATTCAATCAATTATAAAATATATTATTTTGCAAAGGGAGGGGCTGTTATTCATCAGTAAAGCTTTTAACAAGGTAATAAAAATTTGGAAATTATTACTGTCGATTTCTGTAAGTCCGTTGAATTTAATGTTACTTTCGAGCTTGTGAATTTAATAGGTATAAATATTCCATTTCGTTTCGTTTCCTATTCTGGTAAATCGTTAGTGCTATCTGTAAATAACTTTGGGGTATATAAACACATAATTTGTTCTTCTGCTTGTCTTGCATTCTTTTTGTTCCATGAATGTTTGATGTAACTGAAAATTAAGACAGGGGAAAAAATTTCATACTATAAGGTAGCACTAAGTACTCGACAATAAACTTTTTTTTTTTCAATTAGACGACATGCTAAACGATATCCGAAAAATATGGTTTTTAAGGGGACTAAATCATTTAATTTCTTCATTTAAAATTTATGTACCTTGTCCCCACGAGATACTTCATCAGGGCCAATAATCAGGAAATTTTCTTCATTAATAATTAGTCGGATAATCACTTCAAACGTTTAATAAAAATTCCCGTTTAAAGAAAATGTATATGAACATTTTTAACTGTCTAATGATTAATAATTCTTGAACTGATAAAACAGATGCTAATACATGTACATTGTACACATATCGCATTAAGAGTAATAATAAAAGAATATCTATCCCTAAACCTCAAACACTGTAGTAAAAATTTAATATTTTCCCCCTTTTACTCAAGAATAAATTTCTAAGATACTATCTTATTTGTAAAAAATATCAAAAATGTGTAAGTACATAAAGTATAGTATTTTTGCAGCACTTTCAGAACTGTTTTAGAAGGGCGCTAATATTCATTTTTCCTATTATTCATGAACAGTAGTAATCCAATACATTTGGAGCACTAGTTTTAAGTTTTAAAAGAAAATTGCATTTCCATAAATTGCTTTCCGTGTTTACATATAGATGGCACTACTCCGTGTTTTGGGATGAATTTGCATAGAAGTTATTTATGTTTGTTTTGGAAATAAAACACTTTTTAGCTTGATTCTAAAAATTCTAAATGTTTATTTATTTTACGATGTCAAGACAGTTAATACCTATTCTCCCCCCCCCCCTGCCTAGCACGACGTCACGACGTTTACACTCTGTTCTGATAATTTTCTTTCACTTCCCGTACTTTCCGAACCTATGGGCGGCGTTAGGCGATTGATTGACACGCAATCGACCAATGATGGCGCGTATCTTTTCGCATGTCCAAAATCGAGTACGGTATGCTTAAATGCTCCCGGGCCGAGCCACAGTGGCGGCGCTAGGTAGGGGGCAGGGGGGGCAATTGCCCCCCCGTCGGAAGCGTCTTGCCCCCCCGTCGGGGAAAATTCCTAGTTCGTCGGGGAAATTTTTCCGACAGCAAAATTTTCGGACAGAAATCGACTGCCGAAAAGTTTACTGACTCCGACAGAAATTTAAAAAAAAAAAAAATCTATCTACTCAATAAAATATTTTTCTTCAAAAAAACAATCTAAAACATCTTCATTATTCATTGCAGTGGAACGCTATCGTTTAGCTGTCCTCATCTTGCTGCATCCCTTTAGGCTGCCTTTAGGCGTACTTTAGTTCTGGGGAAAGTTACTTTTGTTCAGGCTAAAAAGGAGAAATGTTATTTTTTTTCCAAACAGATCAGACCTCACGCGATCGCTATAATAGCAGCATGTTTTAAACAAACATTCATTGACATTTGAGAAGAGACACTGTCCGATGACTATTCGATGGTGACAAGCCAATAAATCGCCTGAATTGCCCCTTCCTAATGATTTCCTGTCATCGTCGCCTCTGCGGGTCGTCGGGTCGTCGCCTTTGCAGGTGGTGATCGTCCTGTTCTTAGGCCCTGGGTGATTGTAACTACTTTTTGTCCTAGGGCTCCTTTCTCTTTCTATGGCCCTATTTTTGTCCTAAAAGCCTATCGGCGCACAACCCTGATCGGCGCGGTGACAATTAAGGCTGTCGGAATTTTTCTAAGGAAATGTGGGATGGGGAGGTCTAGAAGAAACACCGAGGAATCTCTTCAATAGCGTTGCTTTCACTCGGTGTCTGTTAACCATATGAAATGGTGTCGGATTCCAAAAGTCGTCGGGTGGTTGAATGATTTTAACATTTTTGTTTTAACTATTGGTAGGACACAACCTAAAATTCGGTGTGATGAGTTAGGCGCGAACTCGTATACGAAGAAGAAAGTGCAGCTCAGATTCACAATTGATTTCTGCATCACAGAGGTAAGAACTTATTGTTTTATTTAAAGTAATGATGGAGCTTTGCCTTTCAATTTGCTTGGGATAAATGGGGCCGCTTTTTAGAACAGTTCGTTTTTGAAGCCTTATATAAAAGTTTTAAAACACAAGAATTTAAACCTATTGACTACTTATTTTATCTTGGACGTTATAAATGAACAAAAGTCCACCATTATTTTCCAAAATAATAATTTACGGTTTTAGTGATTATTTAAAAAAGATCACATGAGTGTCCCACTTAACCTATACTAAAAAAAAAGAGGTCACCCACCTTTTATTTAAATTTGAAGCAAGGTAAACTAAAACAGCGGTTCTCGACCTTTTTTGACCAGCGGACCGTCAAGAGCTTTTGAACAAAACCAGGACCAGTGATGTTCTTCTTTTCTTGTTTTTTTCTCCTCTTTTTTTTGGGGGGGAGGGGGGAGGGTCCTTCATTTTCGGATCGATAAAACATGTTTCTTTTTTCGACTTATAGGAAAAACAAACTTCCGATAAGAGGGCCATTAAATACTAGTGAAAAAATTTATGAATGGCTGCGGTTTTTTCTCTTTTTTTACAGAATAATAAAAATAACAAATAAATTAATTAATATATAAGTGAAACCTTACTTAATGTAAAAGAAGTTACGAAAAAAAGCTTAAGACTAACATAAGTAACTATTTCAATAATCAAATATAACAAATTAACATAGCTGAAAATCATAGAAAAGCAAGAAAATTAATCACGATTCACGATATTAATGAAAATATCGTCGTATATGGGGTATTATTAGTATTATTATTGTATTTTTCTTTCACTCTCTCTTGAGTGAAAACTTTTTTTAAGGTGGATGATCAAAAATCTCTAAGGAACAGTCGAATTTTTCTGCGGTGCCGGTCCACCGGACCGCTGATCTAAAAAAATGGGTCTTTCTTGAAAAAAGAGGAAAATTTTTACTATGTAATATTTTTTGTAAATTCATTCATTTGTGATATATATACTGGCATTTATGTTTGATGGAAAATTATAAAAAAAAAACTAAACAATTACATCTGAAAATTTATTGAAAGCCTTAACCTATGTATTGTAGTGCCATATCTATAAAGTGGAATCCGGCTAAAAGGTTCAAAACAATAAGGTCTACGCACAGAAGATCCACGTCCAAAATGTCCGCGGGCTTCTATACTTCGGACCTTTTGGACGTGGATCTTCTGTTCGTGGACCTTTTGGTTTTGGACCTTCCATCCAACATTCCTATAAAGTAGTGTCAAAGGAACATAATATACTTGATTAAGATCAATTTTGATAACTTAACAAACATTATAAGTCGAACAACTACTAACATTAAATTAAAAATTTAAACAACCTCCGACCCTGATTGCCGATCTTATATTACAACGAACTTCTCTGGTCATAAAGCATTTTAAATCTAAATATAATTCAACCGCGACGAGATGACCGGTGTCAATCAAATGAGAAAACGAGTCCATTCATTAAAATAGGTAGAATTTCCACCCATTCAAATTCCCCCATCAATTGTGAATCCCATTCCTCAATTTTCATCTGCGTATCACCCCTTCCTAAAAATGGACAATCCTGAAAAAAGGAGGAGTCATAGGCCATCTCTGCGAAGTTGAATTATATATTTACTTGTTTTCGATATTTGAAATTGTTAAAATCAATTACAAGTCTTTTAATAGTTCCCAAATAGAAACTGGCAACAACAACATTTTAAATCATTGAGTTTTCTTTCCTCGTCGGCCAACAACGACAAAGATTTTCAATCCTGTAGATTTAAGCCTTAGCTGCATGTGTTAAAAATTACAAGTTTTTTATTTGTTAAAAAAATAGAAACTGGCAACTGATAAACATTTTTAACCGACTTCAACAAAGGAGGAGGTTATACAATTCGTCGGAGAAATTTTTTTTTTCGGTATGTTCCAAGATAACTCGAAGACGCCTGGACCGATTTCAAAAATTCTTTTTTTGTTAGAAAGGTCTTTCTTTCCGATTGGTCCCATCCTCTCGTGGTCCGGGTTCGATAACGGGAACCTGCAGAAATCTTTCGAAAAAGAAATTGGGATCACAGTAATCGTAATAATGACCATTTTGAACGCCAGGCTTCTCTGGATTGCATAATGAAACTCCTTTCTATGGTCTTTTTGAAAATTTTAAACCGAGTATCTTTCGATGTCCTGCTTTTTTCTCCTGAACTCCAACGAACTGAAAGTCGTACCAGGTACTGATTGATTCGTAATATTTCAGGTTTTGTTAGTCTTAATTTACATAAGGTTATGATAAAGGAATTCTGAAGAAAATGAGGAAAATCTCCAAATTTTTGCTCAAATTTAAAGCGATTTGTCCTAAATGATTAAATATGAAATCCATTGTTACAGAACGTGATTAATATGAAACAGTTATTATAATGATCATGAAAATTGTGAATGAAGGCTTAACTGAATCAAACATAAAACTCATTAGCGGGCCACCTATGTAATGCGTCGTGAAATTTTATGAACTGCGAGAATCTAGTGTTGTTTTGAAACATAAATTAGTTGAAAAGCCGTTAATATTTAGCCTTTAATTAAACTAGTACACAAATAAATACCAGAGAATAACAAGGATTATTTTTTAGTGTCAATCGTTTAAAATTTTAGACGCGTTGATACTTTCTTTGTTTTCTTACATAGTTTATTTTATGAAGCATTTACTTAAGAAAATTAGGTGAAGTTTTGCAATGGAAACATTACCTTATTTCATATGTACATTTACACTAAAAAGATTAAAATAAAAATATTTTTGAAAAAAAAATTGAACCGACTTCGGAACTTCACTCAGAAAATGCTCTAAAAAGTAAAAAATAATTTTATTCTTTGAACTCCATCGATACTACATTTAAACATAAGTTTTGAAGTCGGTGCAAAAACTATAGGTAAAATGATGTTTACTATATTTTGCCAACATTTTCAGAGAAATCATTGAAAATTGAGAGCTGAATATTTGTACATGTATTTTTCAATGAATGCGAATGCGAATAAAGAACCTGGATTCATTTAAATTTATATTTATAGTTTCGAATGATTTTTTTTGGCTTTTTTTGCGCCGACTTCAAAACTTATGTTTAAATGTAGTATCGATGGAGTTCAAAGAATAAAATTATTTTTTACTTTTTAGAGCATTTTCCGAGTGAAGTTCCGAAGTCGGTTCAATTTTTTTTTCAAAAATATTTTTATATTAAATTATAAGTGTTTGCGTTCCTTGTCTGCCAACAATGAAAACGGATCCGATCGCGTGAATAAAGGCTAAGCTGCATTTGCTAAAAAACGCCTATAACTCGCGTTCTATAGAGCACATGGAAGATCCAATTACATCGTATCAGACCCAGAAAAATTTTCTCTTTCATTTGGTGCTATTTTTTTTAAGTTTTGAAGTATGTTTTCACTGCTAAAGTCCCGAAAAACCTTTCAAAGGTTTTTAATTAATATCTTTGTTAATTAATACCATCCGAAGCCGCACCTAGCTAAGAACACTCGCGATCCCCTTTCGAACAAAAAAAAAAATTCAAAATCGGTTCATCCGTTTAGGCTGTACGGTGCCTCAGACAGATACACATACACGTCAAACACATACCCCCCTTTCTTTGTGTGTGGGGGTTAAAAAATGAAGTGTAAACACTATAAATGACAGCATTTATTTAAACTTGGCTGAGAGAGAATTGTTATCACTTCATAACTCAGTAATAATTCCAATATTATCTGAATCAAGCAATTTCCATTCTTTCTTTCAAATTACAGTGAACTCTCACTTATACGCCGCTTCATTTATACGCCTTTTTCACTTATACGACGATTTTAAATGGGCCCAGCACATTTCATAGCAAAATAATGTTAGTATCATTCGTTTATGCATCGCTCTAAAGATAAATATTTCACTTATACGCCGAATTTTCCCTAAAATGTAAAAAAAATCAATTTATTTTCTTTAAAAAATAGTCATTCTTCTTCACTTTACTCTTTAAACTTTCACCTTTATTGCTCACGAAAGGTATTTTTTTCCGCATGAACTAAAGTTCGGACAGGGACAATTATCTATTATGTATCGTTTTAAAGGGAACAGTTTGTAATTAGGTATGATTAAATTTTAGTTTTCTCTTTATCATTGTAGTTACGTTATAGTAATTGCCAACGTAGTAATATGTCCTTTTTCTATAGAAACATTCTTATTCATTCTCTCATTAGAAACTATGTTGCGTTTTAGTCCCTTAAATAGGCTTGTTCCTTGTTCACTTATACGTCTCTCTCGCTTATGCGCCTTTTTCTGTTGGTCCTTTGGGCCATCGTATCACTGTACAAAAATTAGAGCTACATACATGCCACTTTATAACTTTCTCTGATGTAAGTTTCAAATACATAGTTACCAACTTTTGCAGTTTTTGTAGTTGAACTATGAATTCCTTCCAAGTCTACATAATTATCTTGTATTTCAGCATAAAAATTCCTCATTATATTTCCTTTTCATTTTAAAATCATAACTCTTAAGAACATAGGCGGCTCGTACAGGGGGGCAAGGGGGGCCTCCTCATTTCTAACAGTAAAGTATAACCTCATTTTCCATGGTTAAAAAGTAATGATGGATTGAAAAACGATTTATTTCACCAAAATAAAAGAAGAAAATGCCAATAACAAGCTGAAAATTTCAACTTTTTCAAGTTATTTAGTAAAATGGATTTTTGAACCGTAAGGGGGAATGCGTCATATATGGCCTGGTTGAGTTTTCTGACTAAATTCCGCATTTTTTAGAGGTCATTTAATCAGTAATGTTAAAATACAATATTAAAACTCAATTTTACAAAAAAAAAAAAAAATCCTTCTAGAGGGGCTGACTTCATACCTCCCCTCCTCACACACATTTCTTTTGACCCCCCCCCCCCCACTTTTTTAGTACACCAGCCGCCTAAGAACTACGGGGATAAGTGGGAGCGGAGGCCCTGCATTCATAGAACTAGCCTGTTTTCAAAATTTTCGCTTGCTTTACTATTTAACATTTTCGTTTTGGGTATCTGAAATTCTTTCGGAAAATAAAATTGTATAAAGTACATTATTATGCTTTCATTTAGTTTCAATGCTCATTTTTTAGTTTTCTGGTTTTAATTTTAGCTTTACTGTAAAAATGAATACTTTTTTTGTTTATGCATCAAAAAAGTTAAAAGACTGGGGACGGAGGGGGGGATACATTTTAAAATTATATCTGTGCCCCCCTGTCGGGCAAGCTTGCTCCCCCGTCGGGCAAATCCTAGCGCCACCTCTGCTGAGCCAACGCCTTCTAAATACTAAATGCCTGTAACTTTCTGGTTTTTAGCACAGAGCAAAATTTCATCCTTGGTTCACGATACACTGCCATCTACCAGAGTTCTTCGAGAAAGAGAAATTAATGATTGGTTCATTTCTAAATTTAAATTTAAAAATCAACCAATCAAAAAATTCATTTCGAATATTGTTTGGATCCATCGCCAATAGCTGCAAAATGCCCTTGGTTCACGATACACTGCCATCTACCGGAGTTCTTCAAAAAATTAACGATTGGTTCATTTCTGAATTTAAATTTAAAAATTAACCAATCAAAAAATAACAACGACATTATCGGATTGCCGCAAGGTCGCGTTTAAAGTTGAACCCATCTCGACGGTAGCGAAGCAAATGTTATAGGCATTTAGTATTTAGGAGGCGTTGGCCGAGCCCGGGAAGTTGTGGTCTGGACAGCGCTTGTGCCATTCGGGAAGAAACAACATGGCGGACACAACAGCAGAGAGACATGGTGGTCAATGCAGGAACAATCCTGCATTTGCTCCTATATTTTGGCCCAAAATGATACCATTCTTAACCTTGGCGACAATTATTGTTCATCTATACCGCCATGGTTGAGCGTGGGATCGAAATGACTTATCGAATTTAATGAGAAATATGTTATTTTAAGTGAAGGAATTTACGATGAAATAGGCCTAACAGTAAGTAAAGAATTTCATCGATCTCGCTTATCTGACAGGATTGTTCCTGCAATGACCGATTCTCAAGGAAATATATCATTTCAGATTCATCACAGCAAATAGCGTGCATATTTTTGACCAGTGTGTGTGTATTTTCAAGATTTTGTTTTAGTTACTCTTCGTAAATCCTAGCAGACGAAAGAGCAATAAATTTCAGCCAATGAGCATCATCCTTTGTTAAACGCCCAAACACGTGACCTATCTGCCCGGCTAAATTTCCTGGGCTGCTTGTGCTTGAGCCCGGAAAGCTCGGGAATCTACTCTGGACCTCTGGACAGCATTTGGGAAGTTCGGGCGTTCCAAATGGCTGCTCTGAACGCTTTGGGAAGAACCCGGGAAGCTCGGGCGTACTCTGAACGCGCCCGATAAGTGAAATTAAAATAAAATATGCCTGGAGTTGTAACACATCCTTTACTCAAAATTCACCTTAAGCCTATAAGTGTTTTTACATTTCGTATCATTCATTTTTCTATAATTTAAAGGAATAAAATAACGCAGTTTACTCACATTAGACCTAGAGATGCAAAAAACCCACCATTTTCGAGAGTGGGGAAAAAACCCGGGAATTTTGGGGAATAAACCCGGAATTTTGGGGAACATTGGGAATTTTGAATGTAAACAAACATTGCAATCTTTCATAGTTGTTATGCCTACTATATGAGTAAGAAATAAAACTGAATTGTTAATTGAACAGTTTATTTCAAAAATCAATCAAGAGACAAGCTCTAAAACTCATTAATTCTTATTTCACAATTTTTCTACAAAGGTTCAACATCCGAAACTCAAATGTTCATATTTAGATATTGCTTTCAGTAAAGTGTTGTAGTCGTGATTGATTAATTTAATGAGATGCCATAAATGTTTTCATGAAATTATAAAATTTGTCTTTTGACTGGTTTTTGAAATAAATAATTCAATTGATATATATAAAACTTTTTAAACAGAAGTTTTATAACAAAGTGTTACTTTCTTTAAGAGAAAAAAAAAAGATGCTGAAATAAGTTTTTATTTTGATAAAACTACTCAGACAATTCAGTCTATTGTACAAAAGTCTAAGCTTCCAGTAGTTAATTAACAAAGTTTAATTAATTTGAAAAATTTTAAAACAAAATTTCTAAAAACTTTGAAAATTCCCGAAAATTCCCAAAACTCTTGGGAATTTTCAAAATTCCCTTCCCAAAAAACCCGGTTTTTTCCCGGGAATAAACTGGGTTTTTCCCACGCTTTACATCTCTAATTAGACCAGACGTTGGAGGGGGTTGAGTATGCAAAATATGAGGA